>WOFL01000213.1:0-12788 GCA_012978445.1 Dipteryx alata
AAACTCTCACAAGGTACGTGTATACACTCAATTCCCTCAAGTGTTTAAGGCTAAGTATATCATTTCACTCAATACACATCATGAAATATGCACTACCATAAGCTTGCTTATCTTCTACTTCTCCACTACTAAATACATATGTACACATAAATCAAAAGGACTTTTATTAAGGTTGTAATGGGGTTAGGGAAAAGGTAGGGAAAATATGGAAAAAGTGGCTAAAATACCAAAGAGAGTAGAGAAAGCATTGGGAATATTCAAATACAAGTATGAAAGTTTACCCAACAAAATTGTGCAAAACTCTTTCTCTTTTTCTTTCTCCCTTTCACATTTTTCCTACTTTTATTTTCGAACAAACACTTTTTTTTAAGCATTTTCTTTCTTTTCTTTTTTTTATAACACTTTTTTTTCATCATTTTTTTAAAACCACCAATAATAGCACTCCCCCACACTTAAAAATTTGCACGTCCCGAGCAAACCCCCACACTTGTTTTTAGCTATGCAGTGAAAAATAACCAATGCTCTCTAAACTCTAAGGAAAAGGTAGAAACATAGTTTTACGTTTATGGGTATGTAATGAGCTAATAAATAAGAAATGGATGTAATGGCTCAAAGGGGAAAACAAGGAAAAATAATAGATAAAATAACTCATACTTTTTTATTTTCTTAACTAATAGATAAAATAAAACAATTTTTTTCTCCAAATAACAAATAAAAAAGTAGTGAGTGTAACTATTTTCAATAATTTATTTTTATTTATTTTAATTTTAATTATTTTTTAATGTACATATATTTAAATTAATCAAAACACTAATTTAAAAGAATAAATAAATATATTTCACAAAAATGTCATTTTGTTAAAATCTTGAAAATAGTAAAATACTTGTTCAATATAAAAAGACCAAGACAAGAATAGGATATACCTAATGGGCTAATAAAGATGAAGAAAGTAGCCTTTCAAGTGTATTTGAGATCCTATACTCTAGTTCGAGATCCTTGCTATATTCTTATAGATAAGAGTGGGTATCTACAAAAGGCACTTCAACACTTAGGTAAAAATGGATTCTAACAGTGAGTGAGTGTATTATCTAGGCGGTTGAATAATATTTATAAGCTCTAAATTACCTGTGTTGACGAGGTGTCAAGCTCTATGATTGTTTGAAGTCATAACCAATTCTCAAAAATCTGATGATTATTAAGGGTTGAACTATCGTGTTGAGCTTATCACTCTCTGTCATTTAGATCTTATGGTGGGCTCAGTTAATTACTACATCTTACACTACCCTTATTGCCCCAAATTTCTCACCTTCTTTTGGTTTTACCATTTTGCCCTTGACATTTAACATTTTGGATGGAATAGTAGGGTTTAGAACTCTCTAAATCGGGGGTAAATGATTTTATTATCTAAAAATAAAATCAAATGTTTGCACACTCACATATCAACAAGCCAAATGTGTAAAAGCTTAATTTTGGTTCCTTTAACAAATTGAGTCACAAATAGGCTCATGAATTAACTTGACTCACGTCTGGCCTTAATCAAGCTCAAACCCTTCGTCTTGACACAACTTGATCATATTAATTGAAACAAACTGTCATTAACCTCTCTTATTATTTTTTAATGAAATTTCATTTTTTATAAAAAAAATTAAAGTTTACAAATGATTTCTTAGTCTCCTCCTAACAAATGTCTATTCTAAAGTTTAAATTCTGGTTATTTTCTTAAGAATATGGCTCTTTTATTACCATGCTCAACCTTGTTGGTCGATCTAACTTTATCTTAACATATTGTTGATGCAAAAAGCTAAAACAAATTAGCCTGTGAAGCTAATTGAGTTTCTTGCTTCCACCATTATTCCTGAAGTTCAAGCTTACTTAGCAAAAGCTCCCAAAAGGGGGAACTCTAAACTGTTGGTGGTGGATTCCTAAGGCAACTTAAGTAAGCCCTCAGCTTCGAATTCAAACACAATAGAAAGAGTAAATAAACAGCCGTTGGAAATTAATTCTCATTTCATTAAATTCGAAACACAATAGTAGGAAGTGTACCCTGCATTACAAAGTGAATGTAATGAACTACCTAAAGACTGGGAACTTAAGGGAAATATGATAAAGTTACTAGAAAAGCTAAATTAAGGGCAATAAACTACAAAGAAACTAAAAGAAAACTATAAAAGTACATGGAAAAGTAAATAAAACTTGGAAAGAAAATAAATAAAATATAGAGTGGTTGTCTTTCTAGTTCCGGGGTCCCTTTCTTCTCAACACGAGAAGCCCTTTTATAGGTGAAGACTTAAGGAAGCAACTTCTTTGGCAACACCTCCACCACCTTCCATGTTTTTAGGGATGTGGGGCTGTCACTCCTTCATCAATTTCAACTATTCCTTTGCTTTAGGAAACTCCTTCTTGGATTTTCTAATAGGCCTCTATCATAGGCCTATTCCAATCTAGCCTAAGAAGAATAGCTTCTGTAATTGTTAGCTCCCAACTTCTCTTGATTGTTAGCTTACAAGACATGGCTAATAGTTGTAAGCTGTTGGTTGAAATTTCTTCAGGGTGTCAACACACATATTAAATAAATACCACTAAATCAATTTCAATAATAATTTTTTAATTACATTTTTAAACATGCTCCTAACTAATAATAAAATCTCTTTTCTCTCAACAAAAACTTACAAAAATTTTTACACGAATATATTTGTTTTACTTTAAACCAAAAAAAAAGGTTTGTTTTAATTTATGCATGGATATACATCAAAATTTTTTAGAAAGAGAACTACACTTTATTCTATAATAATAATTGTAATTTTGTTAAATTATATATGTAGCCTTTATGAGTGTGCTTGGAATGATTAATTTTGGGTTTTATTTTATTTGTAAATCAATTTTTTTTAACAAGTTATAAAATGATTTTACCTCAACAAAAAAGTAATAAAATGAGAATTGTTCTACTTTCAAAATTTATGGAAATCTATCTCATTTTAATTATGTCGGTTTGCAAATCATATCAAATATATGAGGATTTGGATGAATTTCAATGGATTATAGTTGTAATTATTTAAATTTACTATTTTACCTTTAATAGAAATATAACATTATTATAGATAGGGTGAAAGGGTAAATTTATCAAACTAAAATTAATTCAATTCATTTTTGGTGCACCCCAAATATCAAAATTGAGTTGCACATCAATTCAAATCATAATTTTTGTATTGGGTTTCCAACATGGTAATTGATTTTTAAATTAATTCAACTCAAGTTAATTTAATTCAATTCTAATTTTTATCACTTCAAATACATTCTATAGTTTATACTTATTTTTAATTTGGTTCTTATATATATATATATGTTTCAAACAAATCTTCATAGTTTTAGATACTTTTATTTTGGTCCCTTATGACTGACTTTGGCATTGAAGCATCAATCAATATACATAGCAAATGTAAAATTGACCAAATCGACATCTACACTAGCATTCATTTATCACATATACATATAATTAGTGGTGAGAGTTTAAGTTGAAATTCTATAAGCACGTGTTTGAGACAAATAGAAAACGAGAGATGAAATAAATAATTTAATCTTAAGGTAGACCTTCACATGCATAAATGCATGGCTGTGTTAAAGGAATAAAAAAAGAAAGAAAGACAGGAAGAGAGAGAAAAAAGAAAGGGAAAAGAGAAACAGAGTGAGGAAGAGAAAGGAATACTATTTTCAAAACTGGACTAGAACAATCAGTCAAACCTATTTAATTGAAAATTGGTTAGTCAAGTAAGCCAGTCAAGCTTCTAGAATTAGCATGATAGAAAACAGCTATTAGACCATTGAATTGGTTGTAAATTATACAAATCATGCTAACTAACCTTTGGTTTCCAAGTTGATCTATTTCAAATTTATCATGAAAATTTCACTAAAATTTTGAATCCTAGAATTGAAAGTTAAGGAGGGAAGGATCATATAAATGCTTTGCACTGCTATGAAACTTTGCTTCTTGGTATATTAGTATGATGACTCGTGCTTTGCATAGATGAAGTTGTATCTATAATTTGAAATCTTTAAACAAAATAAAAAGAGAGAAAAGAAAATAGAAGGAGCCCAATGTCATATGAATGAAATCCATTAAAATTGAGAACTAAAAAACAACACAATTAAAAACATAAAATTTTGATGTATAACTGTAAAGTAAATATAGAAGGAGTTGGCATATCAACATAGCAATTGTATTATGAGAGAATTGAACTATTTCATGTAGAATTACGTCTTTCTACTCCTATAAAAAGAGTTAAAATAGAAGTATATAAGAATTATTGCTATTTGCCAGAAAGAAAGAGAAATCAAGTAATAGAAGAAAAAGAAACCTGTTTTTAGTATGGGATACAGGAAATTGATATGGTTCACATCACCACTTGAATGCAAGTGTGTAAAACTGCAAACATTGTGTTAAGTGTGTCAATATTAAGTAAGAACCATCGATAATGCAATAGAAAATGTTTTGTAGCAGTTTGGAAAGGACATTTTAATTATATAATCAAAGTTTACAACATCTTGTGGTATTTGAAATTGATAGACAATAGAAAATAACACATCTATATCAAAGATGGATGGCTTCCACTTTGATGAGAAAATGGTCCAACAAAAGACTAAGATTTAAGTAAGCAATGTTTCTTAACTAAAATGAATTAAAAGAACACATTTTAGAAAGTAGTATAATTAACTTGCCTTAGATTCGATGGTTAAATCTTGTTCGATCATTCTCTTCAAGAAATATAGGAATGGGATAGGAAAGTTTTAAACAAAGAAGTAATAAATATATATGTGAATGCTATATCTACTAAAATACCTTTTTGTAGATAATACATTTTATTGTTGGATATGGATTCCCTTGGTCATCAAAAATTTAATTTTTTTTTTTTTTTGCTTTTAACATAGGTACAACAACATAAATTAACAGTTCATGAGTAAACACTAGCTTTATAAAAACAACCTAACTTGAGATAGTGATTGACCTTAAATCTTATTAATTGTCATTAGAAAGTATAGACATAATGGGAGCTACCTTCTCTGAAACTTCAATGGCATCCTATGATCAAATGGAATTAGATTCATTCCTATTATCAAATTTTTTTCCCCAATATGATTGCTAGACACAATGTTCCTATCTTATTTTTTCTTAAATCATTAACAATTAGCCTTGTCCTATTGCGTAGTCTAAATGTTTGATCTATATTTCAAAGAAGCATGTTTGGAACTCCCATTTTGAATACCAATTTATGATTTAGCATACCTAAAAGCATGATCCAATTTAAGAATTTTGTTGTAAACCATTCAAATTTAGTATTAACATCATCATTAGCAACATAAACAAAGTTAGCACTTAAGCATTTTTTTTCTTGTCTAGATATTAAAGATAATACATAGTCATTCACCATTTCAACAACTTTAAGTGTTAGAGCTTGTATTATTCTTTCCTCAAAATGTTTGAAGTCTTTCATATTTTGTAATAAATCTAGATATGAAAAATGGACAATGTTCTATTGAATGTAGAATGAGGAGATCCTTTAGTATTTTAACATCTTCATCTCTGTCAATGCTTAAATTCTTGTCACTAAGTTTTGTAATCCAATTCACAAATTCCCTAATAGATTCATTATTTGATGTTGACAAAGAAGAATTTAGTCTCATGTTGAGTCAATTTCAAGAATTTAAAATAAGTCCATAACTTTGAAAAGTTAACCACTGCCATCACTATATCATTTCTTCTCCTTCCAGGAATAATAGGCATTATTTTTCTAAGGTCCCCATTAAAGACTATAACTTTTTCACCAAAAGGTTCTTCCAAACTATTGGTGTAACACCCCATGATTTTCTCCACCTTAATGCCTAAATTACTCTAATACTTTTAAGAAACTAGTTTATCAATAGAGGGTCATGGTCTTCATTTTAGTGATTTGTTTTTCCAATATGTCCTAGAATAAATAATAAATAAATAGAAATATACTTTACAGTTAGGAAAGTCATATTTAATTATTTTCTTTTATAAGGTACAAAAAAAGGATCTAATATATCAAGACGAGAAAATTGAAATTAATCAATTAAATAATTATTTAACTAAATTCATTTTTTTAAGATTAAGTATTTTGGTGATTAAATCTTAGCCACATGATTGAATGAAAATCTATGAAATGCGTTATGCAAGCTTTAGAACTAAGGAGACCATTACCTTCATTGATGCCTATTACTAGTCATTCCTCTTTTGAAAAATCATAACAATCCTCTCTCTTTCTCCTCCCCCTCTCCTTTCCTTGATCACTACTCTTGATGTTTTTGTTGTTTTTACTGTTGTGGTTGTTGTTTTTATGCAATAGCCATTTTACAAATTAGTACACTCGGTTGCAATCAAATAATAAAGTATGAGTAGAGTATCATTCCCATAAGAATTGTGTCAATCATCAAAATATACTAATTAGGATTTAAGTTGGACAATTGTAATAATGTTGGGTTATGCAAAAAATTAAAGAACACTAAGCTAAACAGAACACAATTAATGAAAGTTTTAATGCAAGTCCAGAAGGTGGCTAGGGCAACTACATTTTACCCAATTTACTAGTTTAAATACTTGGATAAGGTATTTAACATTCAAGGCACCCTTCAATGGTTATCAACCTGTTATCTAGATTAAAAACACTCTTTCTAGCTAAAGCAACTGTCTAATGGTCATAGATATATTATACATTAATAGAAAAATAGCAACTCTATGGACCTTTAACAATTATAACTTCTTCTTAGTTAATTGTTGGCCATGACATCCTCCAATGGTCGGCCTCAATAATTTATGACTCCTTTTCAAATTAAATTAGTTGTCCAATGGTCATAGAAGCAACTCAATCTAAAGAGAAATTCAACAGCTCTATGGATCCTTTTGTTGACTATATAATAGGTATTCATCCATGGTCCGAAATTCATACAAATTACGATATGTATTATAAGTTGCTAAATCTTACAAATTATATGGTCAAATCATTATAAATTAACAAATCAATTGAATAGTGATTAGGCATTCAAAAGCATTAAGAATAACATATACTCAATTAATTGCAGAAGAATTCCTAAATACAAGATCTAAAGTATCAAAACATCATAAATAGACTATATCCTAACCTTAGCCTAGAGGAATTTAGCAATACATTACAAGAGTAACAAAAAATAATAGAGAAGACAAAGAAAGAGAGAAGTTAGGGTTCATTGGGTTGAAAGACTATAGAAAATAGGGTTGATCTCCTTTGGATTCTTAATCTCCAAAAGCCGATCTACCTGAAAATCCCTTCGTTGGATGATCTCTAGCCTCCTCCACTATCTAGCCTTCGTGCTCTATGTATTTCGTGACCTAGAGTAACTTCATTTCTGTCCAAGCTCCTAGAATGGGCAATTAAGAGGTCTAATTATAGCAGACCTTCATGGCCGTGGTGTAGCACTAGTAGTTGTTATGCTGGAGTGCATTTAGCAGTGAATCATTGGTTGCTCTCAGATGCTTGTGCTAGAGTGTCACCTAAGGCACGACCTTGAAATCTTCAAATTACTTCTCTTTATGCTCTGCGTTGTAGCGTAGCCTCTTTGGTACTGGAGTGCAACTCTCTGGCTTTGTTATTTTGAATCTTCTTCTATTCTTTTTGATCCAATTATCTTGGACAAAAGTAATAAAAAACATAAGCATTATTTAAAACATCAAAAACAAAAACTAAATATGCAATAAAATGACTAATGCTATCCTATATGAAACTATGCAAAACTAAGCTATAAAACTATGCAAACTAGGCATATAAACCTACAAACTAATCTAAAACTAAGCTAAAAATCACTTAAATAGAGTTATCACAGCTCCCAACTTAAGCCTTTGCTTGATTTCAAGATTTGAAGTTGAAACTCTTTCCACACAAGAGCAAGTCTCGGTGGCATGGGTCATATGTAATCACCAAGAACTGCCATTTGGATCTATAGAAGTCTTTCAGCCAACAAAGGGAAATTTTAAAGTTAATAGACAAAAATTGAAGAGCTACAACAATAACAACTCCAACAATGGCAGTACCATAAGTTCATTCAAGCTACCTTGACTTCAAGGGCAATGTCCTACTTAAGGACTTTAAACAAAAGCACTTTTTAGGAGATAACCCAAGTTTTTCATCCATTTCTTACTTTTTAGTTTCATAGTTTTAGAATTTTATTTGGTTTTAATTAGATTGAATATGTTTTGTTAGTGTTCTTTTAGTATTTTTATGAATTTCAATTTTGCTAAGTAGTCACAAGATGAAATTACAATGTGCATGAAGAATGATAAAGAGCATAACTCAAATTGGTAATATTGAAGGTCATGCTATAGTGCCAAGTCAGTGGCGCTGGAGTGTGACCAAGGGCTAAGCTTGAGCATGTCTTGAGCAAGCATACTACAGTATAACAAGACGTTACACTGTAGTGCACAATCTAGAGGGTACTAGGGTTTGCACGCTAGAGCACCAATATATTGGTGCTAGAGCGTGGCAATGTAATTTTTTAGAAACTAGAGTTTTCTAGTGGTGCTAGAGCATAAGAATGGTTGTGCTAAAGCACGACCCCCTATTCCTCATTTTCCAATGATTTTTTAGCAACACTATAGCATGATTACCCTTTGTGCTAGAGCGTGTGAGCTAGAGACTGTGACTATATAAGAAGGAACCCTGTTCAAACTCTAGCTCAACGTTGCCGCTCCAGCCCTAACCTTCGTTTCTTCCTAAATTCTTCAAAATTTTTTCAAATTTCACCATTCCACTCACAAATTTCACTCCTTAATGGCAAAACCAATCCATCCCTAGTAATTTCCCTAATTTTTCATAGTTTAATCTCACCCAGATCGCCCAAAACCCTATTTCCAAACCCTATGGTTGTGGTTTCAGCTTGGGATTATATTTCACTCTAATTTTCCTTCATTTTTGCTTAGATTCACCCCTTCTATAGTTATTATATACTTTTTTTGCGATCTTGGATCCAAAAAGAGCTTGTTCTGACCGTCCATCATTATCTAGGGCTTAAGGTTCTTTGAGCCAGGCTTTAGTTCCACCTCCAGAATCCCAGATGGTACTACCCCCTCCATCACACACATATTCTTTGGCCAGACCAGTTTGGGCTCCAAGACCACCCAAAGAATTATACTACACGAGGTTCGAGCTTTATCAGTGTTAGAAGGCCTACTACAACCACATATGGAAGCAAGATGCAGTCATAGAGCGTGAGATTCAGTTCATCATATCCCAATCCAAAGAATACATCATTGAGCTTTAAAGGCGGGGATGGCTATGCCTTTATGACACACTACCACTAAGGTGTATCAATCTGGTTCAAGAATTTTGCTCAAACCTCTAGACCTAGTCAAGGGGTCAAGTCTTCCTGAGGGATAGGAGCTAGACTTCAGTTCGACAGTAATCAATGAGTATTATCGCTCCCCAAACCTTGAGAACGATGAGCTTACACAATTGTGACAATGCCCTACCATCTAAGGAATGTGTACCTTAACCCTCATATGCGTATCTAGTTCCACATCCTTATCAACTAATTTATACCGGTGACGTATACAAGTGAGATAAATAGGGATAGGTGCATCCTCCTACATTACCTTGTCACCAGTTACACTATCAACCTTGTGCGTATGATCTACAACCATATGCTCAGGTTAGTGAATGGAAAGTATAAGCTTGGCTCCCTGTCCTTGATCTCGAGGCTGGCCTATTGGAAAAGGATCATGATTGGCGAGTAGGAGCGTATAATGCTTTATGAGCTGACCGTGAATGATAAAGTGGCCAAGCTTATCTTGGTCAGGCAAAAGCAGAGGAGCAAACATGAGGGTCAGTAGTCACCCGAGGAGCAGCTAGCACATCAAATAGAGTAACTGCTAGTATCGCCAGTAGAGGGGCCCTTTACATCATAGGCACTAAGGTGTACTTCAACTATGTAAGGTAACAGTAATGACAAACTTAAGGAGGAGGTTTACCATATCAGAGCAAACCAGATATGACTTTCTAATAAGGCAACCCAGCACCATATGGTAATTTGCCATAACATATAGGTTCTCGAGTCACTTATTAGGGTTTAGATGGCACCAGAGGCTCTGTAGTTCCTGCCTACCATAGGAGATAGGGACCCTGTGCTATATGCCTTAGAAGAGGAGGAGGAGGAGGAGAGACCAGCAGCAAAGCCTGCTGGCAAACTAGAAGGACCCACTACAGTATCAACTGGCAGTGATGGTAGCGATAGAGATGGAGACAATGACATAGCTACAAAGGAGGAGGGAGACATATCTTCGAGCACAGACAACGAAGATTACTTTTAGAGAGGGAGAATCGTTCCTAACCCTTATTGTATTTAGTATCTAACATTGAGGACAATGTTAAGTTTAGGTTGGCAGGGTAGGAATATAGGATATGTTGTACTTATTTCATCTTGTTCTTAGGATTTATTATATCTTGTTCTTTGGATTTCTTGTATTGATTTTCATTTTTATGTTGCATTTGTATCAGTACCGCATATATATATATATATATTAAATATTATTTCACATTTCATTTTATCTTTTATAGTCCTAGTTATTTCCTTTCTTAGTATTAATGGGTATATATTATATACAAAAATGAGAAGTTTAAAAATCCAAAAATATTTTAACTATGTTCTAGCTTTTCTAGCTTGTTGCTGATGTCTCATTTCAATGATATAATGAGTTGCTATTTATCTCAACTCTTAAGTAATAGGTAATTTGAAGTTGAACTTTGAACATTCTCTTATGCATTTATGATTATATGGGAAATGACTAACTTAACTACACATTTACTTATGTGAACTGTAAAACTGTGAATTGGTGAGATTCATGCTTGAATGCTTTATTTAGTTTAGGATATGTATTACTTTGTTTGCTAAGTTTCTTTTGAAATAGATATAAGTACATCTTAGCCTTAGAGAGGATTTAGGCCATCTTTGAGAATTATAGTTGAGCCATAAAGCTCATCTAATGCATCATTACCCCTAGTCACCATTTTGAGCTTAATGGCCTATTTTTCTTGGTTAACCTATATATGCAGCTAAATTCTTATTCTTTCTTAACTAATCTTGAACCCATTACTCTCAAACCTTTATCTATACACTCATTTAAGGGGGAATGACCTTAGTTCAAAAAGAAATAAGAAAAAAGAGAGAAGAAGAAAAGAGAAAGAAAGAAAAGGAAAAGTTAAAAATGGTTTCAAAGGGGTAGAAAAGAGCAAACTCTATTCCAAATCTCTTCCATTAAAAGAAAAAGAAAAATAGTATTTCAAACTGTAAAGTCAAGATAAATAAACTAGTTGCAAAATAACAAAGTTAGGAGGTGTTCTAGAAGGTATAAATAGCAAAGGTTCCTCAAGTTGAGGGTAATTGAGCCAAAATATCCTGTTTCATTGCATCTTTTACCCTTGATCTCATATTAGAAGCTAAGTAAAGTCCTATTGACCTTTGGCTAAGTGTCACTTATATTGAAATAGGAAGGGATGTATGCAAACTTTGTAATGATTTACCTCTTATTAAGAGTTGCATTAGTATGAATTGAATCAATGATCAGTTTTGCTGGTCACATACACACACATACTTGGTTCTTTTCCTTTCTAATCTACTTGCACTTTTGAATGGTTATATGATTCAAATGATAATGTTGGTAGCTTTTGAGATAAACTAAAGAGCAATGTATAAGGCATATGGATATTTATAATGACTAGTTAACTAGACTTAGTTATTGATCTTGTTTTTGTTTTTGAATTGATTTCTTTTTGTGTTTTGTACCATATTACTTGCTGACCCATATGGAAACTTTTCTCTTTTCCACTTGGCTTTTCCTTTTTCTCTTGACAAACTAATTTTTCCTTTTTCTTTGTTTTTGACTTGAGGGGTTTTTGCTTAGCTTGGTTGGTCTGTTTCTTTGTTAATATAGGGAAGGTTGGTGCTTTAACTTTAATAGATGTGAAACTTGGCTTATGATTATCTTAAGATAAGGTGGCTATTCTTATTTCTAGAATTTTAGCAATCATCTTATCCACTATAACATCCACATTATTGCATGACTCTATTCCAATAGATGACTTTATTGTGTCAAACACTTTGAAAGTCACTGTCTCATCCTCAACCCTCAATTCAAGCTTTCCTTGTTGGACATTAATTACAGCTTTTTTGGTGGCCAAGAAGGTTCATCCAAGGATCAATGGAACTTCTCAGTCTTCTTCTATATCAAGTACAACAAAGTCAACTAGAAATATGGGCTTGTTAACTTTCACTAACACATCCTCTACAAAGCCTCTTAGATACTTGATAGAAAGATCAGCTAGCTATAGAGAAATGATAATTAGTTTCACTTCTCCAATTCCCAGTTCTTGAAAATAGAGAGAGGCCTGAGATTAATGCTAATGCTACAATCACAGAGAGCTTTATTGAAATAAACATCACCAATGGTATAAGGAATAGTGAAACTCCTTGGGTCTTTTAGCTTCAGAGGTAGCTTGTTCTATAGGATTGCACTGCATTCCTTTATAAGCATCACTGTCTTATTGTCTTTCAACCTCCGCTTGTGTGCGAATATCTCTTTTATGAACTTGGCATAGCTTAGGATTTACTCTAAAGCCTTTTCGAAGGGAATTTTTTTTGTAGCTTTTTGAGAATTTTCAAAAATTTGGAGAACTGGTTCTCCTTCTTTTCTTGCTTTGATTACTTTAACCTTTAAGGGTAAGGCAATGGTGGGTCATATACAAAGGAAGATG
>WOFL01000214.1:0-12788 GCA_012978445.1 Dipteryx alata
GCGCTCTAGTATGAGCATCAAAAAGCAGCCAATGAGCTACTATGAGGTGTGCTCCAACACGAAAGCTAGTGGTACTCCAGTATAGCCACGAAGACTTACTATTTAAACCCTTCTTAAATGCGTAAATAAAAAGTTTAGATAAAACAAGAGGCTACCCTACGTCCCAAAATAAAAGGAGAAAGGCTGTTAAACTATAGAGGAGGCTAGAGAATATCAAACTAAGGAGATTCATATGGATCAGCTATTGGAAATTAAGATTTCGGAAGAGATTAACCTTAATTCTGTAACTTCTCAAGCCGATGAACCCTAACTCCTTTCTTCCTCTTTCTTTTCCTCTATTTTGTGCTATTTTGACAATGATGAACTAAATTCCTCTAGGCTAGGGCTAGGATGTACCCCACTATAATGTTTGTTTTGATATTTTGTATTATGTATTGGGATTTCATCTTATTTTAATTGAGTATATGCTATTGTTTTTAATGCCTTTGAGTGCTTGATCACCATCGAATTGATTTATTGCTTTATAATGATTTGATTGTTTGATTTGTCAAGATTAGTAACTTATAGCATATACCATAATTTGAGCAAAAAGTAGACCAAGTATAAATATAGATTATGTAATCGTTTGTAAGATCCATAGAGCTATTGTTTTTCTCTTAAATTAGGTTGCATTCATGCCCATTGGACAACCAATTTAAATAGAAAAATTGTTGTTAACCTGGACCAAGGATTAATAACCATTGAAGGGTATTATAATTATCAATTATATGAGAAAATTAAACCCAGTACATAATTCTAAGTATCTTAATTAGTAATTAGGTGAAATCTGATCGCCTTAGGTGCCTTCTCCAACTGCATTCTTAATCTTGTTAATTGCGACTTGAATTTCAATTTTAATTGCCCTTTAATTTCTGCATTCATACACCATTATTGTGATTGTCCAACTTAAATCCTCGTGAGAATAATACTCTACTCACTTTGTATTACTTGATTGCAACCTAGTGCACTTACTAGTATAAATTTGTATATACAACAAAAGAGCGCATTAAGTTTTAGCACTGTTGCCGGGGATAGGCTTGGCAACATCAATACCAGCTAGTTAGATTTTTAATTGAACTTTTCTTTTCTGTTATCTATTTTCTATTTTCAAATTCTTTCTGTATAAATTTTCTTTCTATCTTTGTTTTTACTTGCATTTAATCTTTTGTTCTTTCGATCTTTTCAATTTATGCCCAAGAGAAGAGTTCAAAATTTGCTAGAAATTGATACAAAAATGAAAGAACTCTACATAGATGGAGAAAAGAAAGAAGAACAGAAGAAAACAACCCAATAAGAGATAAAACAACAATTCCAATGATGGATGTGGGAGAGATTAATCAGAATAACCACAACCATAATCCCGAATAGCAAAGGACAATGCACAATTGTATGATCCCAACTCTTAAAGGTTGTAGCGCTAGCATTGTTAGACCACCAGTCCAAGTAAACAACTTTGAGATAAAGCCCTCCCTAATCCTAATGCTTCAATAAAATTGCTAGTTTAGAGGATTACCGAGTAAAGATTCGAATGGTCATAGAGCTAACTTTTTAGAGATTTGTGACACCTTTCAGATTAATGGGGCTAGTGATGATGCAATTTAAATGAGGCTTTTTTCATTTTTGTTTAGGGATAAAGCTAAGGCTTGGTGCAAATCTTAGCCACAAGGAACCTTAACCATGTAGGATGTCATGGCTCAAAGTTTTTATCAAAATACTTCCCATTGACAAAATCTATAAAGGTGAAAAGTGACATCACATCCTTTATACAAGCTGAAGGAGAATCTTATTATGAAGCTTGGGAATTTTGTAAGGAGTTGTTGAGGAGATGTCCCTGTCATAGGTTATCATACTGGATGAAAATCCAGACCTTCTATAATGGATTGCTTCTAAACTCACAGTTGATAGTAGATGTAGTAGTTGGAAGCTCTATCAATTACAAGATACTTGAAGAATCTCATGATCTTTTAGAGATAATAGCCAACAACAACTATATAAGACTAAATGAGAGAGCACAGCCTAAGAGAGAAGTAATGGAAGTAAATACAATAAATTCCCTTCTATCATAAGTGAAAACATTGTTAATGTAAAATACAGCCATCTAGAAGCATTTGGAGATGAATTTAGCCCAGTATCATGCTTAAGTCATAGTATGTGATTTTTGTGGTGAAAATCATGCAAATAGAGATTATCATCCAAATTCTTACTTTTCTCCACAAGAAGAGCAGGTGAATTACATGGGGAATGTTCCAAGAAACAATCTATATTCTAACACCTACAATCTGGGGTGGAGGAATCATTCTAACTTCTCTTAGAGATCAATCAAAACTAGAATTCACAAAGGCAACTATACAATTAACAATTCAATTAGCCTCCACAATACAAGAAGCCAACTTTGGAAAACACTTTGAAGAAATTCATGCTTCAGACTTCTTCTTACATTGAAAAGTCTAAAAATCATTTCAAAAATTATGAGGTCATATTCTGCAATCAAAAAGCATCAATTCAAAATATTGAGAACCAATGGCGGTAGATTTCAAAACAACTAGCTAAAAGACCTCAAGGATTATTACCAAATGACACCATCGCCAACCTAAGAGAGCAAGTTAAAGCCATAAATTTGAGAAGCAGGAAGCAGCTAGTTGAACTGAAACCAAAAATTGAAGAAATGAAAGAGGAAGAAGAAAGATCTTGTTCTAACACTATAAAGGCATCATCATAGAGCAAGAAGTATGAAATTTCGATGAGACGTGACAAAAACATAAAAAAAGATTCCCTTAACCCCTACATATGATTCCCAGTTGCCTTATCCACAATGATTGAAGCAAACAAGGCAAGAAAGGAAGGAGAATCAATTCTCCAAATTTCTAGAAGTCTTCAAGAAGCTATAGATCAATATTTCCTTCGAAAAGGCCTTGGAGCAAATGCCAAGTTACACTAAATTCATGAAAGAGATTCTCACCTATAAGTAAATGTTGAAGGATGATGAAATAATCATACTCACAGAGGAGTGTAGTGCAATTTCGCAAAATAAGTTGCCTCCAAAGTTAAATGATTTAAGGAATTTCACAATACCTTACACTATCGATGATGCTCATTTTAATAATGCTCTTTGTGATCTCAAAGCCAGCATTAACTTAATGCCTCTATCTATTTCCAGGAGACTTGGAATTAGAGAAGTGAAACCTATCATGGTTCTATTACAATTAGCTGGCTAATTTATAAAGCATCCAAGAGGCATTATTAAGGATGTGTTGGTAAAAGTGGACAAGCTCATATTCCTAATTGATTTCATTATACTTGATACCAAAAAAAAAAGATAGAAAGGTTCCATTGATACTTAGGAGACTTTTCTTAGCAACTAGGAGAGCCATCATTGATGTCCAAGAAGAAAAGATTGAGCTAAGAGTATAAGATGAAAAGGTGACCTTCAAAGTGTTTGATGCAATAAAATCACCTATTGAAGAAGAATCATGTCATAGTGTGGATGCTATAATAGATAAAATGATGCCAAAAATTTTGTAAGCAAGGTCAACAAGCTTACCTTTTAAAGTTTGCAAGATAAATTCCAAGGCCGTGCAAGTAAGTAAGGACCCCAAATTGGAGTTATATCCTAAGCCTTTGGAAGTCAATGTAACACTATCTAAGCTAGCCCTTCAGCCATTAACAAAGAAAAAAGCAACCCAAACCATCAAGCAAAAGCCTTCCAAGCCAAAATCATAGAAAAAAAGGAAGATTAAATTGTTTCAGCCAAGGGAAGGAGGATTAAAACAATAAGAGGAAGAATTTTAGTGTAGGAGAAAGGGTACCTTGGTATAATTCAAGATTGAAACTTGTTCCAAAAAAGCACAAGTCTCGATGGTATGGGCCAAGTGAAGTCACCAAGGTGATGCCTTTTGGAGTTGTTGAAATTTTCCATCCAACAAAAGGTAATTTTAGAGTCCATGCCCAAAAGTTGAAGCTCTATAGTGATGGCAACTTCACCAAGGACATTACCATAGGCTCACTTTGACCACCTTAAAAGAAAAAGGACCATGTCTAGCTTAAGGACTTAAAACAAAAGCACTTCTTGGGAAGTTTTCTTCCCATTTTCTTTTCTTTAATACCTACTTTTTAGAATTTTATTTGAGTTCAATTTTAACATTTTAATTTTTAGTTTTGTTTCTATTAGTTTTATAATTTTGTTCTTTAATCATTTTAATGTTTTTGCAATTTTTGTTTTATAGGATCCAAGATGAAATACAATTACAAAAAGATCACTAAAGGAGCAAAAATCAGAATACAAGTTCTGGTGGTCATGTTAGAACACCACTTTAGTGGCGCTAGAGCATGACACACAGAGAAAGCTTAAGCTAATCTCAGCCAAGTGTGCTAGAGCATCAAATTATTGATGCTAGAGTGAATACCTAAATTTTCCTAGAATACTAGACTTTCCCATGGCATCAAAGCACTAAGGCTAGTTGTGCTAGAGCATGACATTATATTCTTTAGTTTTGAGAAAAATTCCAACTGTCCTACAATGTGAATAGTGTTTGCACTAGAGTGTGAGAGTAAGATTGCAAAATTATAAAAAGGGGGACCTTATGCTTGGTAGTGTCGAATTTAACCAAATTAGTATTGAATGCTCTTATAGCTTGTAGTATAAGCAATAACCCAAGTCATTCTCCCAAAGACCAAAAATGCAATTCATTCAATTAAAACATATCTAGAGGGAATTGTTTATAAATTGAAATATCTAAAAACAATTAACAGAGGAGAATTAACAATTAAGCAGTGGATTAACCCAAGGAATTTTGGAAAACAATAACAATTATCATTGATTTCACCAATTCTACACATGTAATCAATTTCGTGATTAACTTAATCCAAACCGAAATCTCTGCATTTGAATTGAGTTTTATACTAGATAATCACCTAAAATTTGGTTAATTATATGAATTATATAGATTCCATGATTACATATCCATGCAAACTGAATTAACCTAAAAACTAGAACAATTAACCTACATCAACAAATCTATCAATGCAATCTTCTCCAATTCAATTGAAACTAATGTGTTGTTTGTTCACACAAATATTCTATAGTGCTAGTTTTATGCAACAACTGTAGTCGAGCAAGTATGCTTAGTTGCAATCAAGTAATAAAGAGTGAGTAAAGTGTCATTTACATGAGGATTGTGACAAGTGTCAAAATATACTAAGATTCAAGTTGGACAATTACAAGATCTAGTGTGTATGCTGAGAACATAACAAAACTAAAGATAACAGGATGTAATTAAAAGTGAGATGTAAATCAAGTGCAAAAGGTAGCTAGGACAATCAGACTTCATTTAGTTTATTAGTTTTGATAATTGAACCATATAATTAATATTCAAGGTTCTTTCAATGGTTAACAAACAATAATACAGAGTGATAACATTCTTTCTAATTAAGGACCCTGTCTAATGGTCATGGATGCAATACACCTTAATTGAAAGTTCAAAGATCTATGGACCCTTAGGGATTAATCTTTTCTCAATTAATTGATGGTCAAGAAATCCTACAATGGTCAGCCTCTGAAGGTTACGACTCTCTTTCTAATTAATTCAATTATCCAGGTGTCACATGACAATCAAATCCAAAAAGAAAGATTAAGACTCAAAATTCCTTTTATTAACTATATAATAGGTATCCATTCATGATCTGAATGTGTATAAATTATGGTATATGCCATAAGTTGCTAATTCATGCAAATCTTATAGTCAATTTATTGCAATCCAACACATCAATTGAATGGTGATCAAACATTCAATTGCATTAGGCATAATAACATATACTCAGATTAATTACAAAAAAATCACAATTACAATAGTTCAAACTATCAAAACATCATAAACTAAATTACATCCTAGCCCTCGGCTTGAGGAATTTAGCTATACATAGAAGTAGAATCATAAAACATCACAGAAGAAGGGGATGAAGAGATAATAGGGTTCATCGGGTTGAGAAACTACAAGTATCGAGATGTTCTCCTCTGGATTCATGAATTCCACGAGTCGATCCTTTCAAAAGTCCTTCGTTCGATGAATTCTGGCCTCTACTTCGATCTAGCCTTCAAGATTTATGTATTTTATGGTCTAGGGTTGCCTCTCTTCTATCTAGGATCTCTCTCCCTTTGGAATGTGCGCCAAAAAGTCTATTTATAGTAGGTCTTCGTGGCTGCACTAGAGCGGCACTAGTCCTTGCACTGTAGCACAGTTGACACAAACCATATGGTCACTCTCTGTGCCTTATGCTAGAGCGCTATTTAGGGTCGAGTTGTAGCACACCCTATATAACTTCAAGATGTTCTCCTCTGTGTTTTATGTTGTAGCGTGATATCCTTCATGCTAGAGCGTGAGCTTCTAGTTCTGCTATTTTGGCTCTTCTTTGATCCTCTTTGATCAAATCATCCTGGCTAAAAGCAACACAAAACATAAGTACTGTAAAATGTCAAAAACTAAACTAAATATGTAATAAAACTAAATATGCAAATCTACGTGCAATTATGCAAAACTATACTAAAATACCATGTAAACTATATGCAATGACCTATAAACTAGTCCTAAAACTAAGCTAAAAATCATTTAAATCAAAGAGTTATCCTACCCCCCAATTTAAGCTTTTGCTTTTCCTCAAGCAAAACAAATCATGAAAACAAGTGAGTTAAAAAATGAAAGTAAAATCAATAACTCAGTTCAATCACTAGTTATTATCCATGTTTATGTGCCTCATATATTACTTTTCAACTTATCATAGAAGCTACCTGTAATTCTTAGTTGAATCATATGATTATTCAAAAGTGCAAGCACATTAGAAAGGAAAAGAACCAAGTGTATGTATATGTAAATAGGAAAACTGATTATTGATTCAAGTCATACTAATGCAGTATTTAATAAGAGGCAAAGCATTGCAAAGGTTGCATACATTCCTTTCTATTTCAATATAAGTAACACTTAGCCATATATCAATAGGACTTTATTTAGCTTATAATGACAGGCTAAGGGTAAAAAGGTGTGATAAAACATGACATTTTAGCTTAATTACCCTCAACTTGAGGAACCTTTATAATTTGTAACTTTCAAGAACACCCCCTAACTTAATTGCTTTGCAACTATTCTATTTTTCTTGATTTTCACCCATTAACACATTTTCTTTTTCTTTTTATGGCCAAGAGATTCGGAATGGAATTTGCTCCTCCCTATCTCTTTAAAACCATTCTTATCTTTTTCTTTTTCTTCCTTTTCTTTCTCTACTTTTTATTTATTTCTTTTCTTCTTGGATTTGGGCCATTCCCTCTTTTGTAAATCAATAGCTAAAGGCTTGAGGGTAATGAGTTCAAGAGTGGTATAGAAAGAAAAGGAATAAAGCTGCATATATGGGTTAATTTAGAAAAATAGGCTATTAAGCTCAAAGTGGGTGACTAGGGATAATAATACAGTAGGTAGGCTTTATGGCTTAACTATGATTCTCCAAAGATGGCCTAAATTATTTCTAAGGCTCAAATGCACTCATATCTATTTCAAAAGAAACTTAATAAATAAAACAATGCATGTCTCAAACTAAATACAACATTCAAGCATAAATATCATTAATTCACAGTTTTACAGTTAACATATGTAATTGTGCATTTAAATTAGTTATTTCCAATATAATCATGTATGTACAAGAGAATACTCAAAGTTCAGCTTCAAATTGCAAGTTACTTAAGAGTTAAGATAGAAAGCAATTTATTATATCATTGGAATGACATATAAACAACAAACTAGAAAAACTAAAACCTAGCTAAAAATAGTTTTCTCTTCTTTTATATATATATGTATGTGTGTGACTGAAAAGAAATAACTGAAAGTAAACAGAGTAAAAGAAGACAATGCACTGAAATGGAAATAATATATATATAACTGATACAATGATAATAAAAGGAAAATCAATATAATGAAGACTAAAAATTAATTAAACTAAGTCCTAAGGTATAAAATGATCTAAGTACATGTATGATGCATCCTACATTCCTATCCCTCAACCTAGACTTAACATTGTCCTCAATGTTGGATACTATGCTCAATGAAATGGAACGATACTCCCTTAAAAGTAATCCTCATCGTCTGTGCTTGAGGATGTGTCACCCTCTGCTGCTACCACTCTACTACCTTCGTCGTCATCGTCATTGTCCTCGGCGTCTCCACCAGTAGGTTTAACAGGTCCTTTAGGTTCGCTAGCAGGCTCTGTTGCGGGTCTCTTGCCCTCCTCCTCTAAGGTGTGTAAGTTTGGATCCCTGTCCTCTATAGTCGATAGGAGCTCGAGGGTATCTGGTGCCATCTGGGCTCGAATCAGCGACTCGAAGATCTTCATATTACGGTAAACGGCCGTATACTGTTGTGTCGCATTATTGGAGAGGTGTGCCTAGTTCACTCTAATCTGGTGAACCTCCTCCTCCAAGAGATCAAATCGGTCACCTTGCATAGCTGAAGTATGCCTCGATGCCAGTAACGTAGAGGGTCCCTCTGTTGGTAGTGCTAGGTGCAGCTGATGTGGCTGTGCTGGCTGCTACTGCTTTGATGGACCCTGATGCCTCCTCTTCCTCTCTCTCTGGGTTAGGATGACCTTCACTACTTCATCATTCACTGTGGGCTCATAAGGAGTCATGAACTCCTGCTCGCCTATCACAATCGCTCTACAATGAGCTAACTCGGTAATGAGAGAAGGAAGCCCAACTTGTACTTGCCATTGTCCAACCTGAGCATATGGTTGTAAATTATATGCCCAAGGTTAATCGTATGGCCAGTAAATAGGCAATATATAAGGATACACCGATCCTTGTTGATCTCGCTTGTGTGTTATTGGCATAAACTGGTTGATCAGGATGTGAAACCATATCCATGCACAAGGGTTCAAGTGCTTGTTCCTTAGGTGGCGAGGTGTGGTTAGGTTTGATGGGTAGTAGTCCCAATCATACCTCTCGTATGTGATCATGTAAAGCACCTCTATCAAGTCTGCTTCACCCTCCAACAGTAGTCGTAGTTGGTCATTCTCTAGGTCTGAGGAGCCATAGTACGCGTTGATTACAGTTGGACTGAAGTCTAGCTCCTGACCTCTCAGAAACACCTAGCCTTGAGTTTGTGTCTAGAGGTTCGAATAGAACTCCCGAACTAGCTTAATGTAGCCAGCCAATGGTATGTCGCATAGCCACATCCATCCTTGCCTCAAAAGCTTCATAATGTACTTCTCGAGCTGCTAGGTGACAAATCTAATCCCTCGCTCTATGACTACATCTTGTTTCTACATGCAGTCATAGTATGCATTTTAGCATAACTCGGCCTCAAATCGCATAGCATCCAACTCCCTTAACTGTCTCAGAGCTTGAATTTTCTTGGCTGATGAAAAAGTACATGGTGGTGGTGGCGGTCGCACCATCTGGGGTTCTTGAGGCAGTGCCAGAGTCCTACTCGATGAGCCTTGAGCTTTTGATGTGGAAAGATGTTCAGAATAGGCTCATTTTGGCCCCATGAGGTAAGAATCTATATAGAATAAGTGAGAGAAGAATGAATTAGATCAGAAATTAATGAAAAATTAGGAAAAATGGGTCCCCACACTCAAACTGAACCCTAGGGTTCTGGAAATTGGATTTTGGGTGAAATTAGGTGTTTTAATAAGTAGAAATTAGGGAAAATGCAAGAGATGAGTCGGTTTTGGTGTTTGGAAGTGAAATTTGTGGGTGAAACTGTAAAATTTGGTGGAAAAATAAGGGAAAATGGAAGAGAGGGTGTTGGTATGCTGGAATGCAAGGTTGAGTTGTAGCGTGAATGAAGGTTTCCCTCTTATAGGCATGGTCTCTACCTCGCACGCTGTAGCAGGCAAGGGGGTCACACTGTAGTATGACTGGAAAAATTCTTGGAATTGAAGAACACAGTGCGACCCTACTTCCAACGTGACCCTACCTCACACTGTAACTCGATTGGAAAATCCTAGTTTCTAGAAAATTGTACTGTTGCACTCTAGCATGAGCTGGCTAGCGCTCTAGTGCATAAAACTTAATTTCCCTCTGTATTGCACACTATAGCATGACCTATTTCCATGTTGTAGTGTGCTTAGCCAAGACAAGCTCTAGCCTAACCCCTTGGTCACACTACAGCACCATTGCTTGGCACTGTAGCATGACATACGTAATTTTACCTTGTGATTTCTAATTTTCACCACTTCACTTGCACTTGAAATTTATATTTTAAACCTGTATCATAAAATCAAAATTCATGAGAATGCTATAGAATTAATCAACAAAATAAATCAACTTAAATGAAATTATTAAACTATAAATTTATTCATTTTGTTTTACAATTTTCTTTAACTAAAAGTTTAGTTGAGTCACTTTCTTTATTTTTAATTCTATAGCATTTCTAATAATTTTAATCTTTCCATGCAGGTACAAAATGACTAATTAATTGCAAAGAAAAAGAATGAATTTCAGAATCATAAGGTAAGAATCTAGTATGTCACGCTATAGCGCCAGGTAATGGCGCTATAGCGTGATAAGGGGATTTGGCTAAAGCTTGTCTCGGCCAAGCACGCTACAGTGTGCAAAGGAATTATGCTATAGTGTACATTCCAGAGGGGAATGAGAAATTTTGCGCTAGAGCGCAAGAGAGTGAATTTACAAATTCTGAAAATTTTTATTCACGCTATAGCGCGGGATCAGGTTGTGCTACAACGCAAGCCACTGTTCTTGGAATTCTAGAAATTTTCCAGTCGTGCTATAGCGTGACCCCTTCACGCGCTACAGCGTGCGAAGCAGAGACCGCACCTATAAGAAAGAAACCTCATTCGTGCTATAGCTCAAACCCTATGCTTCAGCTCACCCAACACCCCATTTCCATTGTCTCTCATTTTTCCATCAAAATCTTACATTTTCCCTTCCAAATTTCACTTCCAAACATCAAAACCGATTCATTCACTTCATTTCTTTTCATTTTCACCGATTAAATTCACCTAATTCATCCATTTCATCCATTCTAGAACCCTAGGGTTTAGTTTTGAGTTAGGCACCCTTTTTCTCAGATTGTTAGTGATTACTGAGTTCTTTACCTTTTCCATTAGCTATTTTCATCACATTCAGATTCTATGGGGCCAAAAAGAGCCCGTTCAGATTGCCCATCCACATCTAGAGTATGAAGTTCATCCTCTAGGGGTCTGGCACCACCTCCAGAACCCCATATAGTACCTCTACCACCACCACCATGTGCATATGCCTTAGCTAGACCTGTGCGTGCTCAGAGACAGCCAAGGAAGCTGGATACCATGAGATTTGAGGCGGAGGTATGCCAGAAGGCATTCTATGATCACATGTGGAGGCAGGATATGGTGATCGAGTATGGGATCAGATTCATCACCTCACAGTTTGAGGTATATATGGTAAAGCTACGAAGGCGCGGATGGCTGAGACTCGCTGACACACCACCTGTAGGATGCATAGAGTTAGTTTGGGAGTTCTACTCAAACCTTCAGACCCAGACTAGAGGCAGGGTATTTCTCTGAGGTCGAGAGTTGGACTTTAGCCCAGTGGCAATTAACGCCTATTATGGCTCTCCGGATCTAGAGACTGACCAGCTGAGGCTATAATTGGATGGTGGAGTAGACTTGACAGAGGTGCTGCACACCATAGCTTATGAGGGATGCAATTGGGATTACTAGCCATCAGACCCGACCTCACCTCACCACTTGAGGAATGAGAACCTAAACCCTCGTGCGCGGATCTAGATCCACATCCTGATTAACCGGTTTATGCCAGTGACGCACACGAGCGAGATCAGCATAGATCGGTGCATCCTACTTTATTGCTTACTTACTGGCCGCACGATTAACCTCGGGCGTATGATTTACAATCAAATGCTCGGATTAGTTAACGGCAAGTATAAGTAAGGCTTTCCCTCTCTCATTACAGAGCTAGCATGCCATAGAGGGATCGTGATAGGCAAGCAGGAGTTCATGACTCCTTATGAGCCTACGGTGAACGATAAAGTGGCGAAAGTCATTTTGACTAGGAGAAAGAGGAGGAGACAGCACCAAGGGCCACCACAGTAGCAGCCACCTCAATAGCCTCTAGCTCTACCAGCAGAGGGACCATCTACAGTAGAGGCACCGAGGCGTACTTCAGCAATGCAAGGTGATCGATTGGATAGATTGGAGGAGGAGGTTTGCCACATCAGACGAACCAGACACGCCTCTCCAATAAGGCGACACGACAGTATACGACTATTAGTTGTAACCTAAGGATCCTCGAGTCATTGATTTGAGCTTAGATGGCATCAGACATTCTTGAGCTCTTACCGACTATTAAGGAGGGGGATCCAGACCTATACGCCTTGGAGGATGAGAGCGGCAGACCAGAGACTGCTGGTGATTATAAGAGACCTATCACACCCTTTAGTGGAGTTGCAAATGATGATGATGATGAGATTGGAGGAGCAGCAGAGACTTACACATCCTCGAGCACAGATAATGAGAACTATTTTTGGGGTGTATCATTCCATCCCATAGAGCATAGTTTTCAACATTGAGGACAATGTTGAGATTAAGTTAGGAGGTAGTGATAACTCTCTAATTTAAGTAGTTTTTAGTATAGTTTTGGGGTAGTTAATAAGTTATTTCATATAGTTTTTTATAGTATTATAGCATAGTTTTGCATAATAGCATATAGACTTGCATATTTGAATTTATAGCATATTTAGTTTAGTTTT
>WOFL01000215.1:0-12690 GCA_012978445.1 Dipteryx alata
AATCTATACATTATAAAAAATGTGAAATTATCTATAAATTTTAAACTTATAACAAAAAAACATATTTTAAGGAATCTCTTTTATGATGAAACATTAGTTGGTTCATCTATATTATCATCCACAACTTATGTGTTTTGAATGGAAAAATCCACTTGTTAGGGCATGACATATGATTCTACTCCAATATTTGATCCATGATATGCAACTGATTGTATTATTTCTCCACTTTTTTGGACTTTTTTTTTTTCCAAGTCTTGTTGGAGAATTACCAGTAATGAGCTCTCATATAATTAGATGAAAAAAATAATGTAACCCAAAAAAAAATGAATATGTCGCTTTCCTGAAAATTGGTTGTTCAAAGGCACATATAAATTAACTTTATATTCTAAACCAATATACCTTCTACTAGAGTTAACATAAAAATTTGAGCCAACATTTGAGCCTTCATTGAATGCGCTGTTGACAACATTCAAAGTATTTGGAACATCTGTTTAATTATTAAAACATGATGATTATTAATATAAACCATAATTAACACAAACAAAAGAGACATTAAAATAACAAAACTAACTTCAACATCATATTTACCTAAATTGGACATCACCTCACATGCTTTCTTACAAACTCTTTTTTCTTCATTTGAGGTATCGTAAATAATAATTGTATTTAATAGGCTACTTTTCAGAGCCATAATATTTTTTCATCTAACTCTGGCAGCTTTGCATTCCAATGAATCACATTTCGCTACTAAACCATGGTGACAATATGATTAAAATAATAAAGAGGAATAATGCAAAATTGAAAAATAGACAACTTCTAATCCTTACCTTTAGTTATGTCCGTCAAAACATAACTCTGTTTTTCACTTTCTTTGAAATTTATAAAACTTGAGTTTGGAGAGGTTCCTTTCATTTGCATAATACTTTTTCTTCTATCTCTTGATGCTTTCTTCTAAGATGATAGGCATTTAGAAAATGAATCTAAACAATTAAATTTAAGATGTTAAATTAAAAAAAAAAGATAAAATATACATGATACTTGAAAAAATCTCTTGATTTTGTAGTTGAAAACTCACCATTTTTGCTATCAGGCATAACATTACTCCTCGGAGTTTAACAATAACAACAACAACAACAACAACAATAACAATAACAACAACAACAAAGTATTTTCCCATTAGGTGGGGTCGGCTATATGGATCAGACGACGCCATTGTGTCCTATCGTAAACTAAATTATCCTGAAGTACATTTAGATCTAAATCCTTTCTAATGGTTTCTTCTATAATTTTTCTTGGTCTCCCTCTACCTCTGGTTATTGGGCTATCAAAAACCTGATCTACTCTTCTAATAGGGACTTTTATAGGTCTCCTTCTCATGTCCAAATCACCTAAGTCGAGATTCTATCATCTTTTCCTCTATAGATGCGACTCATACTTTCTCTCTAATATAGTCATTTCTAATTTTATCTAATTTTATATATCCGCTCATCCATCGCAACATTCTCATTTCTGTAATACTAAGCTTATACTCTTGTTAGCTTTTTATTGCCCAATATTCAGTGCCATAAAGCATTACGGGTCTTATAACGATACGATAGAATTTTTCTTTAAGCTTTAGAGACAATTTTTTATCACAAATTACACCTGAAGCACTCCTCCACTTCATCTACTCGGCTTAAATCCTATGGTTTACGTCTCCTTCCATTTCTCCATCATTTTGTATGATAGATCTAAGATATTTAAATATTGTGACTTGTGGTATGTTATGATCTCTGATCTTCACCTCTAAATTATTATTAGCTAGTTTTTTGCTAAAATTACATTTCATATATTCCGTCTTACTTCCACTTAGACGAAAGCCATGTGCTTATAAGACTTGTCTCCATAACTCTAACTTCTTATTTAATTCCTCCCTTGACTCTCTAACTAGGACTATATCATCTGTAAAAAGCATGCAATGTGGCACCAGCTCTTGGATATACTCAATAAGTACATCCAAGACTAAGGTAAAAAGATAGAGGCTCAAAGTTGACCCTTGGTACAGTTTTATAATTATATGAAAGTCTTCTATAGCCATTATATATTCTAACACAGATTTTAACTCTATCATACATATCTTTAATTGCTTGGATATAGGCTATACGAACACCTTTCTTCTCTAGCACCTTCCATAAGACCTCTCTTGGCACTCTGTTGTAAGCATTTTCCAAATCAATAAAAACTATGTGTAAGTCACTTTGCTTCCTCCAATACTCCTCCATTACTCTTCATAAAAGATATATTACTTCCATGGTTGACCTTCCAAGTATAAAACCAAATTAATTATCTAAAATGCTAATTTCTTTTCTCAATATCTGTTTAATTACTCTTTCTCATATAGCTCATGAATTTAATCCCTCTGTAATTAGTATAATTTTGTATATCTCCTTTGTTCTTATAAATAAGAATTAAAGTGCTTCTCCTCCATTCATCTGACATTTTCTTAGACCTTAATATCTCATTAAACAACTTTGTGAGCTAGCTGTTACTTCTTTCTCCTAAGTACTTCTATATCTCAATAAGTATACTATTTGGTTTAACCACTTTTTCATTTTTTATCTTCTTTAGTGCTTCCTTTACTTTATTCTCCCAGATTCTACGATAGAAGTGTTAGTCCAAGAATTTTTAATAAAATTGATTAGTAATGATTACAAATCATTTTAATTATAATGACAATAATTAACTATACTTAATCTTAGTTAAAAAGTTATTTTACAGATTAATATTATAACAACTAGACTTCATTGATGAATATCAAATTACAAGGCACAAGATAGAGTTTAAAATATATGAACTTTGATGTTAAAACTATTATATAATACAACCAACCCAAGTGTAGTTTAAACTTATACATATTTAAAGACTTAAGGCTAAGAATAAAGTAATAAACTACTATATAATGAGAATGATTGAAAAACAATGAAGAAACTAGCTTTAAAGACATGCATATAATAAAGATATAGCTGTCTCTTGCCCTTTGATCCTATTTTGAGGACCTAGAGTCTCACAAGATTGAAGATAGGACTTCTAACATTCAAAAAGACAAGTATCTGAATGATTAGATCAATATACTTATGATGAATATGAGTCTGTTAGGTCTACTAGGTTCAAGATAGCATACTACCTCAATGATTCTAAAGATTCTGAAGCTGTCAGAATATATAAAAAAATTATTGCTAAAGTTAATTAATACTATCTAAGGTCTGAGGTTACTTTACAACAGTCAAAACTATACACAACTATCAAGAATGAAAGGACAAGACACATAACAAAAGACAAAAAGCATTTAATGTTATGTGATTGATAGATAGCTATGAAAAGTGATATGAAAACACAAGAATAAAGGTTGCAACGGTTAAATATGTCAACTATAAAATCATGCAGCAGCTCTACATGAAGAATAAAATATATACGTGCAGTGATATAAAAAAATCTTTGTATTTTAACTTGTGTATTCACTTCATATGTTGAGAGCTTTCATTTTTATTCATTCACTCTGCTATGAGAGTTAAAAATCATTCAACTTTTTGTAAAATCAGCCTTGTATGGCTGAAGTGCCTAGCTTGGAGAAATTAGTATTGAAGAAATACTACTCATATATAGCTTTAAGAGGTTAGAGTTGAAAAAATATTGCTTATAACTAGCTTGGAGAGATTTAAGTTAAAGAATTCATACTCAACATATAGTACAAATCTCAACTTTGTTAGAAATTGGGCGTAGGTTTCATTTTTAGGGGCTGAACCAGTATAAATCTGAGTGCAAGTTACTTTAATCCCTCTTTGTTTAATTTATGTTCAGTTACAATAGTTCTATTTTTATACTATAATAGCATACTCATGCGTTTTAGTAGCATACTACTAGTTAACTAACATATATTTCTAGATTTTTAGTTTTTACAAAATTTTAATTTAGACTAAAACTTGATCAACTCCCCATTCTCAAGCCTATTCTCATTATCACTTGCCAGATCAGTTTACCTAGGAGGGAAACATTAGATAGTTAGGCCACTTTCATTCCTAGTCCACCGAGATGCTGAGAACGGATGATAGTCTCCCATCCATTTAGAGGAAGACGTCTGTTATTACTAGAAGAAGGCCAAATGATTCTTCTGACGTCAACATCAATTTTGTTATAGATGGATTGTGAAATCCAAGTACCTTGCATGGAATGGATTGGTAGCAAAGAAAGCACTAAGTTTGCAAGGGTGGTTCTAATTGCTCGATTCAAGAGCTTGTCGTCTAGCCTGAAGGGCAATTCTTTATTTTATCTGCGATATGGTGAAAGTTAGCCTCTTTAACTCTGCCTTAGATTGGGTTGAAACCTAAATACTTTCCAAGATTATTTGTAAATTGGATAAAAGAAAGGCTAGTGAATCTTTCTTTCTCGAGGGGTGAGACTTTATGAAAGCATCATGCTTTAGATTTCTCAATATTAACCTTCAAACCATAAGCTTGACAAAAAAGCTTGAGAGTCAAGTTAGTAAGGCGCACATGGGAGGACTTAGCTTTGGTAAAAAGGAGAATATCATCAGAAAAAAATAAGTGAGAAATACCTAAATACCCTTAGATATGTGGATTGGAAGCCAATCTTTGCTTTGGACTTTTTCTATGATAAGAATTTCTAGCTTTTCCGTGCAGAGAACAAAAAAGTACGGCGATAAAGGGTCCCCTTGTCTCAAGCCTCAGGAAGAGGAGAAACTAGGAAGCCTTGAACCATTGCATAGTAAGCAAAGAGAGGAGGACTTCACACAGTGCATGATTAGAGCGATGGTTGGTGAAGAAAAGCCAAAATCTTAGAAATAATACCTAAGAAAGTTCCAGTCTATGTGATCATAGGCCTTTTCGAGATCAGTTTTGTATGCTAGGTAACCCACCTTATTGTTAGTATTATGCAGATGATGGATTAGTTCTTGAGCAATCAAAATGTTGTCAATAGCGCCACGGCTTGGAAGGAAACTACTATGCAAAGGGCCAATAAGGTCATCTAGAAAGGGTTACAGACGATTCACTAAGACCTTTGTTATTAGTTTGAAAACCACATTGCAGAAAATAATAGGCCTAAACTCCTTGAAATGGGTAGGATTATCCACCTTAGGAGTAAGAACCACAGGAGTTTCCGATAAAGCTAGATCAAAGGAGCCAGCCGCAAAAGCATCTACTACAAGGTGCCAAACATCATCACCCATTAAATGCCAATATTGCTTGAAAAAGATGGGTTAAAATTGTTAGGCCCAAGGGCTTTGTAGGATTGCATGTAGGATAAAGCATGAAATACCTCCTCTTCGGAGACAGGTTTAGCCAGTTGTAAACAACTGTCAGGGTTTAAGGAGGGCCAATTATGGAAATGACGAACATCGCGTTGAGTGGGCTCACGGGAACAGAACAGCTTTTGGAAAAATCTTTGAGCTTCTTTTTTCATGATCTCCTTGTCAGTACACCAAGATCCATTTGGCAGAAAAAAGCCATCAACTCGGTTTCATTTCTTTCGAATGATAGTTTGAGTGTGAAAGAAACGAGTATTGAGATTCCCAAATTTAACATATTTTTCACGTGATTTCTGGAACCAAAAAATTTCCTTTTGATGTAGAAGAATATTATACTCACGCTGGACTTGCTGCTCAAGATAAGCGAGTGTCAAAGAACCATGCACCTTAAGACTTGGTTAGATTTCCTTGATCCGTGCTTCAAGTTGCTAATTTCAGTGGAAAAAATTACCAAAGATCTCCTGGTTGAAAAGTAAGGAATCTTCTCTTAAAGCTGTAAGACCATAGACAATATAATGATTCTCCTTAAGCCAAGCATGGTGAGCCAGAGCATTATATTCTGGATGAGCAATCTAGGCAGCTTCAAATCGGAATGGTCTTGGACCCTTTAGTTGAGTAAGCCCTCCACAGCGAAGCAACATAGGATGGTGACTAGAGTGAAGCTGGCTGAGATTTTCAACAAAAGCTTTGATATTATTCTTGGCATCTCTCCACATCGGAGGAGAGATGCCAAGCACAATCTCCAAGGGCCTTATTGAGATGTTTAGAAATAGTTTTGATATTATTCTGAAAACGATGCCAAGTATATTTGTAAACCAATGGCTCTTATGTCCGCAAAGTCACAGGATCTAGCATGCTATAGAAGGCTATAGCCTAGGAAGCAGAAAAATGACCACCCTAAATCTTATTTGGCAATAACACGTCGTTGATATCACCTAGGAGCAGCCACGGGGATGATATGGAAGGCCAAAGAGATGAAGGGTGAGTCCAGAGTTGCTGACGGATAGAAGGAACGCAACTTGCATAAATAGCCATACATAACCACTTGTGTTGACCTTTGGAGATTTGAAAGTGATGGCTTGAAAATACTGATAGACAATGCCTACTTGGAACTTAGTACTTAGAGAAAGCACCCACATCCCTCCTGCATGACCTTGAGTCTCAGAGATTGCACTAGGTAAATAGCCGAGCTTTGCCCAGAAACGAACTACATATGTGTTTCTAAGATGATGAAGAGGGAAGGGTGAAAGCATCTAATTAAAGTAGTAACATGGAGTCAACCTTGGGTATTTGCTGCACCCTTAACATTCCAACAAAGAATAGAATATTGGTTGAAACTTACCATAATTAACCAAACTGAAGAAGAATATCGGTTAAAACTTATCATAATTAACCGAACTGAAGAAGGGAGAGCAAACACAAAAGGCTTTATAAAGAAGAATGCTTAAGAGGGAATAGTTTGAGGGGCTGATAACTCAAGCCCTTCTCGTTGATGATAAGCAACTTGTGGAGCCAAAGATTGGCTACCAAAGATGGTCTTAGGTAGAGGTACCATATTAAGCAAGGAAGGAGGGAAATGATATTAGGGGGTTGGTATCATTTTTCATTGGTTTCTCAAACTCTTGAAAAGGTAGACACTTGGAAGCCTCCATCGTGAGTTCAACAAGTTTCATGGCCTCTAAATCTAGATTCATTCAATCTTACGTTAAAGAGGATCCCTTCTTATTTAGATCCCGACGTGGAATCTTTTTACTCCCCCTGTAGAGTCGTCCATTTTTGTCTTATTTGGTCAGTGTCCTCCTGATGTTGTTTAGTAGCAAAAATGTGCTTAGTGCTGGCTTCATGGAATTTAGTATCAGTAGGTTTAACCACTACATTGCTTTTGCCAGGAGCGTCTGGCCCTTGAGACCTTTCCACCCATTTTCCCCTCTGGGCTCAAAAAACTTGATCTGACTTAGCTTGGTTAGAGGAAAGTGTTTGGTGGGCCGAATCCCCATTTGGCATGGGATGTAACGCGACAGGTTGAGAAGCAGGAAGAGGGGCGATCCCATGTAGAGGTATATCATGTGCACAAGGAGTAACCATCTCAAGAGCACGTGAATGCTGTGCTGATTGCCTCCTATTATTAGGAGATATGTTATCCCATGATTTTTTAGACCGCTTTCGCCAAGTGACAGTTAGTCAATCCCTATCATGGCCTGCTAGTCCAGATTAATCAAGGTCAACGCAAGAGTTATTTCATAGGAAGCCTTAGACAGACGTTCATTGGAGTTCTGGGGCACTGTAGCTGGGGACGCTGCCAAAATTTTTCTCGGGCAGGCACGACCAAGATGGCCATAGCAGCCGCAATGTGAACATAGAAGATAAAGGCCATTATATTCAATATTATACCACGTACAGCAGAGCCAAACCTTGCCAACAACTTGTCTAGTGAGACCAATCTCTACACATAAAAGGACAACCCAACGAACAAAACTCCCGCTATGCGCAAGGTTTAGGGAAGGATCAGATCATTTTAGGTCTACTTATATTTTTACAAGAGGTTGTTTTCACGGCTTGAACCTGTGCGTAATCTCCTAATCACATGACAGCAATTTGGACCACTGCACCAAAGTTTTCATTGAAAAGGAAAATGCTTAATTAATCAAGAAAAATAAAAGGAAGGACAACATGACGTTCACAACCTCAAAGTGCTGATAAACTATCTTCCACTAGCAGCACCTCAGGAGGAAACAGTAAAACACGTACAAGAGGGAGAGCATTACTCCCATTTTGTAAGGGAATGAAGAAAATACTTGCATATATAGAGCAAATTATCAATTTCGAATTTTTGAATATTAATTCACCAAAGTAACTCAACTAATTAATTAAGTAGCCATTGTAGCCTGTAGTAATCAAACATTATATCCCACCAAAAGCTGAGGGATTAAAAGGATGAAGTAGGAGCAAATAGACTATAGAGAAAACCATTAATGTACCTGCGTTTTGGGCAACCTTTTGCCATTTCCCTTCTCCATGGATGGTGACATATTTGGAGAGGGTTTCATCTTCTTCTCTAGACCAAGCACCCTTGTTGATCGCTTTGAGACTGCGTGAACATCTTCCCATGTTCATGCTAATGCCTTCTTCTGACTCACTATCTTGCGCTTGCGAGTCATGACACCGCACTGGCGCACTGCGCGCATATATAACAAGGGTTGCCTTTGTTACACTCATCTCAGTAACTTTTTGTATAGAAACCTACTTTCGAGTACTTTCCCTGAATTAATCAATTTGGCTGTGGCGATTGCCTGCCGCATTCTTCCCACGTCCACGTCCCCGTCCCGTGATAGGGGACCACCCCAGCCAATAACACGATGTCTTGAAAAGTACTTTAATCAATTTGTCTTGAATTAATCAGTAACTTTTAATGAAAAGTACTTGTTTTAAATTATTTATTTTAAAAGTACTTTAACATTGTATTAATTATTTTTTTTCAAATTTACTCTTACCTCTTCTTATTCCTACGAACTTTAATGATTACTTAACATTAATTAAATTTTATAATTTATTATAATATTTACTGTTATTATATTTCTTTCTCTCATTTTAAAAAAAAATTATTAATGACTTAGTTATATATATTATCTTTATTAGATATAATATATCTATAAAAAGAAAGAAAAAAAAGACAACTAAATTATATTAAATAAAATTGTAAAAAAAGAAAAAATATTAATGAATAATACAGAGAGTAACTTACTCTAATTTAGTCAAATTTTTTAATAATTAAATATATTTAATATATTTTTTAATCTTAATAAAACTCTTAAATATGACAAATAAAATAAAACAGAAGATTACAATAGGCAACTCTATAAAGAGGCAGAGTCTTACAGTGAGAAATTCCCAAGACTAGCTGTTTAAATATATTAAGAATTTTTTTTTAATTTTGCAATACTAAATGTTAGTCGAATTCATTTTGCGAGGTAATATTATCTGTCTAAATAAATTTTTAAAAGATAATAATGATTTACAATATTAATATAGCTAACATTCAATTATACAAAAAAAGAATTCTTACTTTTTAAAAATATAAGAAATCTCTTTAGTACATATTGAATTTTTTCATCTTTCACATTCATAATTTAATATTTTAGTCATTTGAAACATCAGTTATATCAATGAAAATTCTACAAAGTTTTACACTTTCATTCATTTATCTTTGTCAACAAAGTGGTTCCTATGTATCAATTATACGTGATATTGATTTAAGTTTAGTGGATGCCTTCCTACTGAAATTGAATGCATACTTACGTATGTACACATGAATGTGACCGAGAAATTTTGAATAAGAGTTTAATTATGATTTATTATAAGTGTAAAATTTTTTATACTATCATCTCATCATGTATTGCTATATTTTTAATTTTTTAATTAATTTTTATTATAATTAAATACTATTGATAATATGTTATTACATGATTAAATAATACTGTTATTAGATTCTAATTAAATCCTTTGAATAATGTTATTCACACAATTCTCTATCTATACAATTGTAGATAATTGTACAGATATAGTTTCAGTTAAATTTAATTAGTAATATATTTAAATGAATTATATAGATTTTAATTAAGTCACTAATGAAAGTAATAATATTGCTTTTTTTTCATATTTCGTTAATTTAGATAATTAGTATCTACATATTCAATAAAAAAAAGGGAAAGAATGAGACGCGTAAATAGTGAAAACTGAAAATGAAATTTGTATTATGTTATTTAAAATGTTACAAGGAAGGTACAAGGGAAGTGATAGTAAGAAGCATGATTTTGATCTTGATTCAACTGAATTTATTCTTTCACTAGTACTAGTAAAAATATATATGGACGTTTTTTTTAATAGAATTGAACGAAATAAATGAGAAAGAGTTGGAAAGAAAAGAAAAAATCGGAACTCTATTATCCTTGTCTAAATATCTATCTATATAATCTATATGATAGTATATAAAATAATGTTCATACCAACAACGTCAATGTCAAGTGTTATTCATAAATTGAAAATTTTTCCTCCAAAATATACTTAATTTCATGAAAGTTTATTTATCAAATTAAATAATTAAATGATTAAACAATTAATAATTTGAAATATATAACTAATACAACTAATATACAAATTTAAATTCAAATAGAAAATAGGATACATTAAAGATAGGATGAATTTTTATTAGATAAAGTATATTAGATAAGGATTAAGTTTTTATTAATACTTAAATTTAAATTAAAAAATTATAAGCTATTGAAAGAATTTTTACAATGCACAATAATTTGTTGAATTGATACTCATGTGTAATTCAAATTTCTACAATACACAATGTCTTGCTGGTTTCCTTGTGCTAGGCTTTCGTGTTCTGAAATAGATTAGAGATATATGAAATATTGTCCCTGTATTTTGCATATACATCGTCCCTTAGTGTGCTTATGATATGCCTCCTTATCCCATTTTAAATAAAATTAGCAAAAGTCCCCTCCAAATGCCAGTACCTTGAAGGAAATTGTATGAAAAAAGGAAGCTAGGTGTAACGCGAATGACATGACGTGTGCCTTGCCCCGTGCCTTGGTTGGAAAGGATGAGACGTTACCGATGCCAACTTTGTTAAAATTTTATTTTATTTTAAAAAATCAAAAAATTAAATTTTAATTTTTTTATCTATAAAAACTATCTTATTATATTATAAATTATTTATTTTAAAAAATTAAATTATTAAATAAAAATCTATAAATAATTTTATATTCTAACAATTATTACCACAGTATAATAACACATGAAAAAATGAAAAATAGAATGTGAAACCTTTTACCTTTGATTCCTTAAAAAAGTGTTCGATAGCTAAGGAATCTAATTCAAAGAATCCCTGTAAAAAGTGGTGAGGAGGGAGGTGTTAGGTACTGGATCTGATGGCCCGCGCCACGTGCTCAATATCTAACTAAAAGTCTCCTCCATTATAGGATAAAAAAATCTAAACTAAACTAAAAGCTTGTTGAGATTGATCATAAATAAGGAATACGCTATTGTTTGCCTACGATGTTGTTTGTAATGGACATTATTGGAATCTGGAGTGATATATATTTAAAGTTACATTCACAAATATATATATATATATATAGAAATCATTAAATAACATCTTAATTTTGTTGTAATTTTTTTATTTTACTTTAACATTTTCTAAATGATTCAAATTGTCACATAATTTGTAGAATCATCCTTCTCTAAATTGTTTCTAATGAATTGTCTTGGTAGTTAGTATTGTGGTTCCCATAGGAACTTTATTTGGAAGATAAGGTTTTCTTCTTCACTTTCACATTTTGCCCTTTACCAAATTCTTTGAGAGCCTGCTAAAACCAGATAAGATTTTAGCCTTGTTCGAACGTTCCTTTAATATAAATGCAAATGCCATTGATAGTCATAATGTATATGTATCCTGTCTTCAATTGTTTCGTTGAGAACTGGCTGAAGATTGCTTTAATTGTGAGTGGGGCTGACAGGAGTCAGTGGGACGGAAATCAGTTTATGGCTGGCTTCAATTGTTGGGTTGAGAATTAGCTGAAGATTGCTATAATTGTGAGTGGGGCTGACAGGGGACGGAAATCAGTTTATGGTTCTAGGATTTCATCACCCTTTCTTCTCATCTCATTCAGTTCCTCCATCACCCTTGCAATGCTCAATTCTACGTTCGTGGACATGCACCACAATGCTAAGCCCGCAAGTTCCTTTGCCAGATCCAAGGGCCATTGTCCAGCCATCTCATCAAGAACCTGGACCAAAGCCTCTTTGTCCACATCCACCGCCCTGGACTCCCCAACTAGCCCGGCCCAATTTCTTCCGGTCAGAAGCTGCAGCAACAAAACCCCTACGGCCCGAATGTCTGATGAGCCTGACCCAACCTTACATTCCTCAGGGCACTCATGAAGCCCAAACCCAGTGATCTTTGCAACCAGGTTGCGGTCTAGGAGGATGTTGGATGGGGTCAGAGGGCAATGAATAGCGGGCCTTGTCCGAGCCGCATTGAGAAAGCCCAGGCCCGAGCAAACCTCTGTGGCTATGCGTATTCTGTCGTGCCACCACAAGGCCCGGTTTCTTCTCCTGGAAAAGAGCATGTCTGCCAGGCTTCCATTGTGCATGTATTCCAAGATGATACATTTAGGCTCAGAGCAGAAGCCAAACATGGCAACCACATGAGGTTGCCGAATATCACCAAGCAGCCTCACCTGATCAGAACATTAGAGTCTCAATTTGAGGGAAAATACAATGTAAACACCAAGTCAAGGCAAGGAAGAACAAATACGATTATTTACCCTTTTGTTTCCTTTTAGAATGTCTGGAGGAAACCTAAATACTACAAATCATAA
>WOFL01000216.1:0-12631 GCA_012978445.1 Dipteryx alata
TATTACTTTATTGTTTCTTAAATTCTCAGCACACAATCATCAAATTTGAATTTGTCCAACTTGAGTTTTAGTTAGAACATTTTGATGCTTGTAACAATCCTCGTGGGAACGATAACTCACTCACTCTTTATTACTTGTGCGATCGAGTATACTTGCTCGACTGCAGTTGCTGTATAAAACCAGCACTGTAGAATTTTTGTGTGAAAATATCAACAAAGAAAGCACACACCACTTCAAACACTCGATATACACCTCAGCATCTTCTAGGAACACAGCTGCTACCATGATAGCCCATTAAGTGTCAAACTGATCAAGTTCACCAACTTAATTCTTAAACAGATAGAACTTGCAGAGCTCAACTTCTTTATGATAGAATTCTTCAGCTAAGCAACTGATTCATCATTCAAATTGGTTATCACAGTTGTGAAAAACTAGCTGAGGGAATGCCCTGCAGTAAGCTAAATTTCTTGGCAAAGCATTAGGGAACATATTGTTTAGCTCTTATATTATTTCCTCTAGCTTTCATCTTAACCCCATGGAGTAGATCTCTGACAGTCAACATACTAGTCTAGTTAGGTATTGCCTCTATCAAATCATCACCAGTTGAGGCATGAGCAAGATTTATGTTGAGCTAAGCTGGACCATATAACTTCTATCGAAAAGGGTTCAATTTATTTCCTTTTCTCTCCTTAAAGCCAAAAATCATTCTTACAACTACTTAATATGATCTACGGATTGGAGGAACATGTTGAAAGATTTAGCTATAAACAGCTAGACTTACAAGCTGAACTAAAGATGAGAGACTGTCGAAGCTAATTCAAGGAAAGAAAGATGAATCTAGAGCTATAAAAGCCATAATAGTCTAAGTATATTCTTCACATTTGATTCATCTTTCATCACCTTAACCATCTGCTTTAATTGTTGATATAAATATGATAAGAGCAAAGGTGCCAAAGTTAATGATTATCTAGACAATAGCACATCAATAAAGAAATACAGCTCCAAAACTACGGTAATAAAGTTAGTGTAGAAGAAATATTTGTCGAACCACAGTAAGAGAAAAGCAATATGTTCATCATAAAAAATCAGACCACTTGGCTTCTTATTGTTAGAAATGAAAGTGCTATAGGAAGATACTTCTTTACCAAACTTTAGTTTAGGATGTTTTAAAAGCTTGTGCTCTTTGTACAAGGTTGACTTCTTCTTCATCAGCTGGCAACCCAATAATAGTAGCAACCTCTAATATTATTGGGCTTATCATTTTAAAAGGAAAGATAAAGCCATTGATGTTAGTTGACTAGAAGACAAGGAAGCCAAATATTAACTCCATATCCAAAACCATGCCCTACCAAAAGAGCATAATACAATCATATACTTCCCATTGTACACAAGTAGTCTTTTTTGTAGCTAAAACCTTGTCCAAGTGGTCGATATATTGGTTTGATCCTTTAGGCCAAGCTTGAATTTCATTGGAATAATTTGCTGAGTTGAACTAATTAGAGGTGATTGGAAGGCTTGATCCTTTAGGCATTATAAACTTATACAAAATCGTTTCATCATTAGCAAGATTAGCTACCTATGGTTGAAGACTAAAATGCTTCAACTCAATGTCATAAGGAACGAACAATAACTTATCAAGGTTTGCTATAGTTGGTTGAATCAATTTAGGGGAAGTAGCAGCAGCAATGTTAACTTATGAATTAGAACCAGAAGTAGACATGGTAGCTGAAATCAACATAAATGGAAACCAACTTTATACGTTCAAATCAGTATCATAACTTCAAATATCAACAATCCAAAAAAGAAAATAATAATAAAGCTTCGACAAAGGAAAATTCAAGAAAGGGTTTTGGCAACCAAGCTTACAAAAGCCAGAACCAAAGAGTAAAGTGAAATCATTGTGGTAGCTAAAACTATCTTAGAACCAAAAACAAGGGTTTTGAAACTTTATTGAAAAGGTAAAAGGACCTTGCAAGTTAAAGATTGAAATTAAAGTTCAAATGGAAAGTTGTGGTCTGACAGTTTGAGTTGTGGTAAGGGCAAAAGTAAAAGCTGGGGCACGATGGTAGAAACAGAATAGATTTGAAGTTAAAGTAAAGGCGGCAATAGACTGACTAGTGACCAAAGCTAGAATAAAAACAGTGCCTTAAGTTGCTATCAACGACAGTGGTGAATGATCAAGTATGGGGGACCAATGAGTAAGTAAAGAAAAAGCTTAGGGTTGTAGGAAATTAAAAGGGTGAGCTAAGTTTTAGAAGAAAAATGGCGTTATAGCGATCGTTAAGAAGCTGAAACCTAGAGAAGCAAAAAAGGCCTTTGTTTTTTAATGGGAGCTTTGGTTTCCAAGAGGATTAAATAGGAGGCCCAGAATACCTAGGAAACAAAAGGGTTTGTTGTAGATAAATTCAATTGAAGAATTTAAATCCAGAACCTTTTTATCTTATGAGCTAATTGGCGGGCTCAATTCAAATTTTGGATAAATTGAGTTATATTACAACACTTCAGCCATTTCATCCTTACTCATGGCTAAAGGTTATGAGAGGCAAAATGTTAGCACCCAAAAATTGTAAAAGTTGGGCTTAGGGCGTATTGGGTCTAAAATGCTGAATTAGGAAAGTCCAAGGTTAGTTAAAATATAGATTTTGACTATTAGTCCCAAAGCAGCTGAGAAAGTGAAGCCTAAACATGCTGGTCCAATAGCAAAAGTGTCCAAGAGTAGTTAAGAATGTTAGATAAGGCTTGACTAGGTCAAAAGTGGCAGTTAGGATGTTGAAGACTTCTAAGACTAGTACTCCATAATTGTAGGTGTTCAAATTGAATATAACTAACTAACTAACTAATCGATGGAAGCCTAGAAATATGGTAATGGAGTTGAGTTTTAAGGAAACAATTGCCCAACTACCCATCATATTCATTCATGAGTAGAACTTGAGGAGCAAGAAAGCACAAGAATGTAGAGGTATCTTTGGAAGGATTTTGCAGCTGAGAGGAATTATAAAAGGGCAATCATCAAGCTGCAAGCGACACATATTGATAATTGTAAAACTAGACACAAGCCAACCAGCCAGTAATTCATCAAGCATTTTATCTTTTTTATCCTTTTTTCCATGCTAATGGCTACCTTTTTATCTATATTTTGATGTACTAATCATAATGCTTATGATTAATGAAATTTTGAATTCCTTAGTTTAATTTCATGCTAATGGTTACCTTTTTATCCTTTTTTCCATGCTAATGGCTACCTTATTTTCTTACACTTTACCTTTAAGCTCTTATTTACATTCCAATTGTCTTTGTTTACTTTCAAATATAGTTGCATAGCTATTATCTTGTCTAATTTGCACCAAAGAGCATTATCTATAAACTTAAGGAATCCACAATCAAAGGGTAGAGTACCCCTTTTGGTGTTAATCATCTGAAAAAGGGTAATCATAGTGTTGGCCATAGTACCAACTATTCATCTAACTTTTACACAATTGAGGTAGATAATCATCTCTTGACTTATTCAGCTGATCATCTCTCAACTCATCATCTTTTGATAGATTAGCTATCTGACATACCTGGTAGCCTTTCCAATATAATTTTCCAATGCCAACAAGAACTATAAGAGAATTACAATGAGATGTGGTAATAGCTCAAAGCAGTTCATAGGAATTATATCATATAAGCTAGCTTTCTTCTCTTAGGTTTTCCTTTGGTCTGTATCTAGTTTCTAGGTCCATGCTCAGGCCAACTAAGCTATTACTACATGAGTTGTTTAGCTAGGTGATTAAGTATAATAATTCATTAGTGAAAGACAAGGTTAAGGGTATAGTGCTTATGACATAAAGGTAATGTATGGATAAGGCATATAAAGTGCTTAGAAGGGTTGTTGAGGTCCTAAGATTGTATGGGTGGGCTTTCCTTAAGTAAATCCCTTTTGATCATATGTTATGGCATGTGTTTCTCCTTCTTTCTTCTTTCCTATTGGGCTTTTATCACCTCGATTGCTCTAGTTTAGCAATCAACAATTTTTTCACTTTTTATTCCATTTTCTACCCTTTCTCCAATTATTATAACATTTGAAAAGTTTGATGACACAATTCCAATCATTCGATCATAAAATGATAGTTGAAATGTATCACTAAACGTGGCAACCATCTCATTTTCTAATCGTGAAGGTTACCTATGCTACTACTTCCCTTTATCTTTGGACATATTTCTTTGAGAGTCTCAACATCCTTCTTAAACATATTTCGTAATTAGATTTGGTCGAGAGCTATATCAATGTTGTACTTGTATCGCTTTTAAAAAGGTATTAGCTAGATCTTTCTAGCTATATGTTTAAGCATGCTTAAGATATATGTAACAATTTAAGGCTACTTCAATTAGGCCTTCCTAGAAGAAGTGGATCAACGTTTATCATCATGGACATGTGAAGCCATCTTCCAACAACATATAGTCAACTAATTCTTTGGGTTGGTGGTCCTTTATATTGGTCAAACTCTAGTACTTTAAACTTTAGGGGAATTATCACATTAGGAATGAGACAAAATTTTGAAATTTCTATAAGGCTATAATTGTTTACTCTCTCTATGGCTTATAGCCTTTCTTCAAGAACATCTAATTTCTCCTTAGATTGTAGTCTCTCACTTAGGGAATTAATTAGAAATCTACCAATAGTCCTTTAGGAAATGAATAAAGGATGAGGCTATTGTATTTGCAAGGTTTTATTAGTGCCAAATTGAACAGTTTGTTGTTGATTTACAAATGGCATGCTACCATACGAAAGATTGTTGGCTTGTGGTGGCATAAAACCTACAGGATAGCTATTAGGTTAAGCTGGTGGCACTTGGGCCTCTTAAGGATTTGTAACTTGAGGCCATGGATTGGTTAGATAGATAGTGAATGGTCCCATGCCTCCTTTAGGATTAATGCCATGCAGTTGTATGGAAGTTAGTATGAAACCTAGTAGATGATGTAATTTGATTAGTTGTTCTTTATTTAATTGGTTCACTTCATTTTTTGGTTCCTTATTTTCTCACATTTGTTCATCTATGACTCTGGCTTAGGAGTAAGTCTTATAAGGATTTCGCAAATATAGTGTTTCATTTTCCTTTAATAAAAAGTAAAATGATTATGAATATGTAAATGTGAGATGAATTTAAAGATATAATTGTAATTATGTTCACACGAATATGAATGAATGTAAAAGCATGCTCCAAAATTTTAAATTATATTGCTAAATTTCATTTATTTCAAAATAAATCTTCAATAACATAAGGAATTCATTATTTCGCTATGCTAAAATCCTATCTACTCTTTTACTTAGGTAGTATGGATCCTTCCTTTCAAAAAAGATAAGGAATTTATTATTTGTAGATGCTAAAGTCTTATCTACTACTCAATGAAAATTATGGAGGTAATCTAAATCTTTCTTCAAAAACAAGATGAGGAATTTATTATTTCTAGATGCTAAAATCATATACGCTCTTTAATGGAATTTGCTAATATAATTAAATCCTTCTTGATATCAAGTAGGAGATCAAGAGTTTCACTAGTGGCAACTTGAGTTCAAACTCTTATACTCTTTTTGCCCTTTTCTTGGCCCTTTTGATAACTTTCTAACCTCATCAAGCAAGTTGTTAGCTTATTGCAACAATATGTTGTATTGTTGCTTCTAAAACTTGCTTTTATCTTGCTAATGGTGAGCCTTTTCTTCTTGTTTTAGCCTTTTCCAATCCTCAAATGAGTGGCCATCACATGAATAGCTTCTAGTTGTGAATTCAAGTTATACACGTTTAGCTTCAAGGCTTCATTCTTCTTATTAAAGTTTATAAGTTACATATCTTTCCTTTCAATGGTTGCTTTAAAAATTTGACATCTTTCCTCTAACCTTCCTAACTCAAGCCTTATGCCCAAGGATTCTTCTTCAGTGCTTTATACCCAAGGATTCCTTTCAAGCTTTCTTATCCCAATGGCCTATGCCTTTTTTTCAAAAACCATTTCTTTGGTTCTAGCTTCAAGTATGGCTTCCTTTTCTTTTAATTATTGGGATGCTAACTCGTACTTCTCTTCAAGTTCAACCTAAACTTAGTTAGTTCATTGAACATGTGGGTCATTAGTTTGGGTTCTTGTACTTTGGGCACAACAAAACCTTTCCCTTTATTATCCTGCCATATCAAATAGTTTGGAGTAACAACACTTGATAACTCTCTTATTTAAGTTGTTTTTACTTTTTTTTTAAGTTTTTATGATTATTTAGTTGTAGTTATTTGGTTTAGTTGTTAAGTGTTATTTAATTTGAGTAATTTAGTGTTTTTAGTTTTATCATGGTTTCAATTTTAGTTTTAGATGTTTTAAATCACTATTTATGTTTTGTTTTGGTTTTATTTAGGCCAAGTAGGTTAAAAATGAAGAAAAGAGTTGAAAACAAGAAGAATTTTATTACTGTGAAAAGCTTTCTAGTGCCACTCTATCTCACACTTCATTGTACTTGTCAGGAAGAGAATATCGTAGGGTGCAAAATCACGCTTTAGTGTGAACTATGTTGTCACTCTAGTGTCACTATCATGAATCTCAAATTGGACTCTAAGAAACTAACTTTCATGATATAAAAAGGTCTCTTAAGTCGTGAAATAGAACCCTAATCACTCTTTGACTACTTTAAAGACCTGCAAAGTGATTTCAAGGAGAATTCATGGTGTTTGACTAGTTAGAGGAAGAATTCTTCAAAAAGCTCATCTTAAGTTCTGAAGCTCCATTAGTTTCATGGATCCTATATCTATTGTTTTTCTTTCTCTTCATCTTAGTTGTGTTATTCTTCAAAACATAAACTAGATCTCTTAGTTTAAGGCTATGATGTAGCTTAGTAATGATGTTATGATACTCTTGGAATTGATATTATTATAAATTTCTCTTGTTTTAATTGAGTACATGTTATTACACTTAATGGTTTTAGATGATTGATCACCATTCGAATGATTTGTTATTTTACAATGATTTGACCATTTGATTTATAAAAGTTAGCAACTTATAACATGCACCATAGTTTAAGCAAAAATTAGATTAATGATAAATGCGAACTATGTGATCTCTCTTTATGATTCCATAAAACTTAAAACTTTATCTTAAATTAGCCTGCTTCCAATACCATTGGATAATCAATTTAGGTAGAAAAAGGTTGTTAATCTGGACCAAAGACTAATAACTAACTTAGGAAATCTAATCATCAATTAACTAAGAGGAAGGAATAATTGACTAGATCCTTGGTATCAAAACTAATAAGTAAGAGAAATCCGTAAGCCTCAACTACTCTCTCATCTGCTCTACTTCTTATTAGTGATTTGTGCACTTGGCTAGTTTTAGTTTAATTATCTTTTAATTATTGCTTTCATTCACTCAAATTCAATTGTCTAACTTGAATCTAATTTAGCACATTTTGGTACTTTGTAACTATCCTTGAGGAAATGATCTCTATTCACTCTTTTACTACTTTTTGCAATCAAGTGCACTTGTTAGAATCCATATCAAGTTTTTGGTGCCATTGCTGAGGAATAATTCCTACTAATATCAATATTAATTAGGAGGATCCTAAATTAGACTTATTTTATTTTGTTGTTTTAACTTTTCTTTAGTTTTAGTTTAATCTTCACCTTGTTCTTTTTTCTCTTTTTAGTTTATGCGAAGGAAAAGAGTTCAACATTAACTTAAAGTTTACTCAAAAATTGAAAGGACCCTACATAGGCAAAGAAGAGAAAGAAAGATAGTAGAAAATCATTAAGTAGGTTTTAAAGAAAGTGTTGCAATGGCTGAGGTTGGAGAAGTTGATCAAAATAACAATAATGCTAGATAGCAGAAGGCTATAAAAGGACTACATGATTCCTACTCTTGAAGGGTATAGCTAGAGTATAGGGAGACCACCTGTTCAAGCTAACAACTTCGAGATCAAGCCTTCTCTCATTCAAATGCTCCAGCATAATTGTCAATTTAGAAGGCTACCAAGTGAAGACCCTAATGCTCGCATAACCAACTTCTTGGAGATGTATGACACCTTCAAGATCAATGGAGCTAGTAATAATGCTATTTGTATGAGGCTATTCCCTTTTTCTTTGATAAATAAGGCCAAGAGCTAGCTAAAGTCTCAACTATAAGGCACTCTTACTACTTAGGATATCAAAGCACAGAAGTTTCTAGCAAAGCATTTTCCACTTGCCATATCCACTAAAATGAGGAGTAACATCATATCTTTCACTCAAGCTGAAGGTGAATATTTTTATGAGGCATGGGAAAGGTACAAGGATCTTCTAAAGAGGTATCCTCATAATAGTCTACCACTTTAGATGCAAATTCAAACATTTTATAACAGATTACTCTCCAATTCTCAATTGATAGTAGATGTTATAGTTAGATGTTTAATCAATTACAAGACTCTGGAAGAGTCTTAGAGTTCTTAGAGATAATGGTAATTAACAACTATATGAAGCCAAGTGAGAGGACTCAGTATAACAGAGGAGTTTTAGAGGTTGACATCATAAATGCCCTTCTAGCTCAAGTTAAAGCTCTTTCAATGCAAAATGCTACCATTTAAAAGTACTTGGTAATAAATTCAACTCTTCAATACGCTTAAGTAATGGTTTGTAATTTTTGTAAAGGAAATCATGTCAATGGTAATTGATATCTGAACCTTAACTTTGCTCTATAAGAAGAATAAATTAACTTTATGGGCAATGTTCCAAGGAATAACCCTTATTCCAATGCCTACAACCCAAATGGAGGAATCATCTGAGTTTCTCATAGAGTAATCAAGATGCACTAAGGTAACCCTAGAATCAGCCCCCTCAAGAGAAGAAGTCCAATTTTAAAGAGACATTGAACAAATTCATACTGAAATCGTCTTCCTACATTAAGAAGGCTAAAAATCAATTTAAGACTCCTGAGGTAATATTTAGTAATCAAGAAGCTTCCATTAGAAACCTTAAAAATCAATTGGGACAGATTTGTAAGCACCTTACTGAAAGGCCTCATGGTTTATTGCTCATTGACACTATTCCCAAACCTAAAGAGCATATGAAGGCAATCACTTTAATGAGTGAAAAGGAATTTGCTAAACTTAAAATTGAAGAAGTGAAGGAGGAAGAAGAGTCTAGCTCACATACTAAGGTGGTGTCACCCAAGGAGAAAAAGTATAAAATTCCTATAAGGAACAATAAGGATGAAAAACAAGACAAAGTTAAGGAAAAGGCTTTTGCGCCTCAAACATATCACCCTCCACTTCCTTACTCTCAAAGGATGAAGCAACAAAGAAAGAAGAAAAAAGAAAATCAGTTCTTTAAATTTCTAGAGGTGTTCAAAAAGCTACAAATTAACATTTCTTTTGCTGAAGCTTTTTACAATGCTTAGCTATGCTAAATTCATAAAGGAGATTCTCTTATATAAGAAAAAGTTAAAGGAAGATAAGATTATGATACTTACTAAGGAGTTTAGTATTATTTTGTAAAATAAATTACCTTTTAAGTAAAGGATCTAGGGAGTTTTACTATTCTGTATGTTATTGGTGATGTTTAGTTTAATAAAACTCTTTGTGATATTGGTGCTAGTATTAACTTGATGCTTTTATCTATTTTTAGAAAGCTTAGAATTGAAGAGGTAAAGCCTACCTTAGTTTCACTACAATTGGTAGATAGATCAATCAAGCATCCTAGAGGCATCATTGAAGATATTTTAGTAAAGGTTGATAAGCTTATATTTCTAATTGATTTTATAGTGCTTGATATAGAAGGAGATAGAGGGGTTTCCCTCATTCTTAGAAGGCCTTTCTTAACAACTAGAAGAGCTTTGATCGATATTTACGAAGGGAAGCTAAACTTAGGAGTGCAAGATGAGAAGGTCATATCTAATGTTTTTGAAGCAATAAAATTCTCTTTTGAAGCTAAATCATGTCTTAAAGTAGATATTGTAGATGAAGTGGTGGCAATATCTTTTAAAGTAAGGTCACCTAACTTACCCTTGGAAGTTTGTTTGACAAATTCCAAATCTATTAAAGAAATTAAAGATCCCATTTTGGAGTTATGCCATAAACTTTTGGAAGTTAGAGAGATAGTGTCTAAACCAACTACTTAAATATTAAAAGAAAAAGGCATGGTTTAACATGCTAAGGAAGAACCACCTAAGCTAGAACTGAAGCAACTTCTATCTATATTGAGGCATGATTTTCTTGGTAAGAATAATATATATCCTATCGTTATTAATGCCTCTTTGAGTGATATGGAAGAAGAGAAGTTGCTAAAGGTACTTTGGCACTACAAGACAGCTCTAGGGTAGTAATTCTTCGATTTGAAGGGTATAAGTCCAACCTTTTACATGCACAAAATTTTTATAGAAGACAATTACAAACCCCTTGTATAATGACAAAGAAAGTTGAATCCTACCATGAAAGAAGTGGTAAAGAAAGAGGTGATAAAACTACTTGATACCAAAGTTGTTTAGGTGAGTCCAGTTCAAGTTATGCTAAAGAAAGAAGGGTACCGGTAGTGAAGAATAACAACAATGAGCTCATTTTTACAAGGATAGTCACTAGATAGAGGATATACATTGATTATAAGAAGCCTAATAATGCAACAAGGAAAGATTATTTCTCTTTTCACTTTATAGATCAAATGCTTGAGAGACTTGCAAGATATGCTAATTATTACTTTCTAAATGGGTACTCTGACTACAATTAAATTTCCATTGCACCAGAGGATTAAGAGAAGACCACTTTTACTTGTCCTTATGGCACTTTTGCCTGCAGAAAGATGTCATTTGGGTTGTGTTATGCTCTAATTACCTTCCAAAGATGCATGATAGCAATTTTTCATGACATGGTGGAAAGGTTTATTGAGGTTTTTGTGGATGACTTTTCTATTTTTAATTCTTCTTTTGATAATTGTCTATATCATTCATCTTTGGTTTTAAAGAGCTATTAAGAAACTTTATTTTAAGTTGGGAGAAGTGTCACTTTGTATGATGAAAAGCTATTGTTTTAGGACATCGGATCTCAAACAAATGTATTAAAGTTGATAGAGCCAAGATAAAAGTCATTGAAAAATTGTCTCTACCAAAAAATGTCAAGGGAGTTAGAAGTTTTTTACACTATACTGGTTTCTATAGAAGATTTATTAAGGATTTTTCTAAAATTGCTAAGCCTTTAAGCAATCATTTAATTCGGGACATTCCTTTTAATTTTAATGATGAATGTTGTATGGCTTTGAAACTTTAAAACAAAAATTGATTTCTACTCCTGTGATTATTATTCTCGATTGGGAATTACCTTTTGAGATCATATGGGATACTAATAATTATGCTATTGGTGCTATGGAAGGTTAGAAGAAAAATAAACTTTTATATGTAATTTATTATATTAATAGAACTTTGAATGGTATCCAAATCAATTATGCTACAATTGAGAAGGAATTGTTAGTAGTTATATTTGCCTTTGACAAGTTCTGTTCTTATTTGATAGATACAAAAGTCATTGTTTATACTGACCATTCAGTACTCAAGTGCCTATTAGAGGAAAAAGAGGTCAAACCGAGACTCATAAGATGAATCTTTTTGCTACAAGAGTTTAACCTAGAGATTAGAGATAAAAAGGAAGATGAGAATATGGTGACTGATCATCTATCAAGGCTTTCTTATCAAGACTCAAAGGGTAAAAAGGCAATCAAGGAATATTTTCTTGATGAGCAACTTTTTGTGGTTTAATAAGTTCTTTGGTTTACTAATTTTACCAACTGTTTAGTAAAGAAGGTATTGCCTCGAATATGTCTTACCAAGAGGGAAAGAAGTTTTTTTCAAACGTAAAATATTACTTTTGTCAAGAGCCTTTTTTTATAGGCTTTGTGTTGATCAAGTGATAAGAAGATGTGCTCTAGAGGAGAAGATGCTAAACATTTTGTATCATTGTCACACTTCACTAGTAGGAAGTCATTTTGGTGTTATAAGAATTGCAGTAAAGGTTTTCCAATCCAGATTCTATTGGCTATCACTTTTCAAGGATGCCATCAATTTGTAAAGAGTTGCAATGAGTGTCAAATGGCTAGAAATATCTCAAGAAGACATAAAATGCCTCTAACAAACATTCTAGTTATAGAAATCTTTAATGTTTGGGGTATTGATTTTATGGGACTATTTTTGCCCATCTTATACCAACAAATACATTTGGTAGCCATAAATTATGTGTCTAAATAAGTTGAAGCCATTGCTTCCCTTACCAATGATACTAGAGTTGTTACAAAGTTTCTTAAGAAGAATAGTTTTTCAAGATTTGGCACTCCAAGAGTAATAATAAGTGATGAGGGCATATATCTTTGCAATCGCTAATTTGAGGCTATTCTTTAAAAGTAGAGTCACTTATAAAGTTACTACTCCATATCATCCTCAAACAAGTGATCAAGTTGAGGTCTTCAATAGAAAGTTGAAGAGGATCCTAAAGAAGACAGTGAGTTATTCAAGGAAGTATTGGTCAACCAAATTTGATGATATTCTTTGGGCATACAAAATAGTTTTCAAGAGCCCAATTGGCATGTCTCTGTATTGATTAGTTTTTGGTGAGGGTTGGCACCTTTTAGTGGAGTTAAAGCATAAGGCATATTAGGCAACCAAGTATCTC
>WOFL01000217.1:0-12611 GCA_012978445.1 Dipteryx alata
TCTTTAAGGATAACATTGGTATGAATTGAGTCAATGATTGGTTTTGTTGGTCACATATGCAGACTACACTTGATTTCTTTCCTTTATAATGTGTTAGTACTTGTGAATGGTCATGTGATTCTAGTTTGATTGTTAGCAGCTTTTGAGATAATTTAAAAAGCAATGTATGAGGAAATATAAAGAATTGCAATAATTGAATGAACTGGACTTAGTTCTTTAATTATATTTTTATTTTTGTGTTTAGTGTATTTTGTTTTGTTTGAGGATACGTAAAAATTTAAGTTGGGGGTGTGATAACTCTATGATTTAAGTTCCTTTTACTTTTTTTTTTTAAGTTTTTAGGATTATTTAGTTGTAGTTATTTGGTTTAGTTGTTAGGTTTTATTTAATTTGAGTAATTTAGTGTTTTTAGTTTTGTTATAGTTTTAGTCTTAGTTTTAGATGTTTTAATCATCATTTATGTTTTGTTTTGGTTTTGTTTAGGCTAAACAGGTTAAAGATAAAGAGAAGAGCTGAAAATAGGAAGAATTTCAATGTTGTGAATGTCACTCTAGTGCCACTCTATCTCACGCTCCAATGCACTTGTCAGGAAGAGAATATCGCAAGGAGCAAAGTCGCGCTTTAGCGTAACCTATGTTGGTACTCAAACACCACTGTCATAAAGCTCAAATTTTAGTTCTTCTTGGACTCTAAAAAACTGACTTTCAAGGATATAAAAGGGTCTCTTAGGTCATGAAAGAGAACCCTAAATACTCTTGGATGACTTTAGAGACTTGGGAACATGATTTTAAGGAGAATTCATGGTGTTCGACTAATTGGAGGAAGAATTCTTGAAGAAGCTTAACCCAAGTTCTAAAGCTCCATTGGTTTTATAAATCCTATCTCTATTGTTTTACTTTCTCTTCATCTTAGTTGTGTTATTCTTTATAACATGAACTAAAACTCTTAGGCTAAGGCTAAGATGTAGCTTAGTTATGATATTATGATACTCTGAGAATCAATGTTATTATGAATTTCTCTTGTTTTAACTAAGTATATGTTATTGCACTTAATACCTTTGGATGATTGATTACCATTCGAATAATTGGTTATTTTATAATTATTAGACCATCTAATTTGTAAAAGTTAGCAACTTATAATATGTGCCATAGTTTGAGCAAAAATTGAATCAAGGATAAATGCAAACTATGTGATCTCTCTTCGTGATTCCATAAAACTTAGAACTTTCTCTTAAATTAACTTACTTCTATGACCATTGGACATCAATTTAGGTAGAAAACAGTTGTTAATCTGGACCAAAGATTAATAACCAACTTAGAAAATCTGATCATCAATTAACCAAGATGAAGGAATAATTGACTAGATCCTAGATATCAAAATAATAATTAAATAAAATTTGTATACCCTAGCTGCTCTCTCATATACTTTATTTCTAATTAGTGATTTGTGCACTTAGCTAGTTTTAGTTTAATTGTCTTTTAATTATTACTTTTATTTACTCGAATTTGATTGTCCAACTTGAATCTAATTTAATATATTTTGGTACTTAGAAGCTATCCTCTAGAGACCAATCTCTATTCACTCTTTTACTACTTTTTGCAATCTAATACACTTACTAGAATCTATATCAACACTAGTAAGAAAACCAAGATTCACATAACGTACATCTTTCTAAGCTTTATATGCTTCTTCGTCCTCCTAATTAGCTTCTTTAGCACCCTAAGCAAATTAAAATTTTGAAAGTTTATGAGTCATCAAGACAAAATGTTACTATCTTATAACCATAGCTGATGCATAACTAGTTACTCCCTAAGAACCGATAAGCAAAACCCACAACTTATCCCTGCGTAAGTATATTGTTAAAGTGAGCAGTAACCATGGGGCCCTTTAAACCACCTTCTTTATTTGTAAGAAATTTAGAAGGTGACTAATCATCTAGATAGATAGAAATTAAGTACACCCCCAAAAATGCCCTTTTTTATTATGCCTAAAGTAATTCAAGGATCTAATTAACTCAGATAAAATTGCTTAAACCAAGTTGGCACCATATTCCAGTTGATCAAATAACTTAATGGCTTGCCCATCTATTTCTCCTTTTACTCTTAGGAAAATTACCAACCCATAAATAGCAAAGGCAAATAGGGTTAATCTTTGTCATTGTCAATACTGCTTCAAATAAATTTTAACAAGTAATCAAAATTCAGACTTCAACCATTATCTTTCATGTGCTTTTTGATTTAGTGATCAGAATCAATATTAGCTTAGAAAGCCTGCTTTTTGGTGCTACTTTTGGTTCAAGGTAATAGATTCTATTCTTCGATAAAGCTTCCAAGTTCATCAATCTAGTATATTTAATGTAAAGACCATATCAAATTGTTGGAAAGTAAAACAACAATAGTAAGGATACCAAAATTGTAAGATGGCTTTTATCATGACAACATTTGTAAGACCTATACCTTAGAATCCATGCAAAGTAACTTAAATGCATAACATGGGGTTAAAGAATCCAAAGGGCATATAATTTCTTAAACACACTTTGTAAAAATTCTTTAAGGTAATTTACTTATTCATATACTATGTCTAAATTTAATCCATTTTCTTAACTTAGTAAGTTAATAGAAAGATAGGGTATTTAGCTAATACAAATTCAACTATGGTTCATTAATCATATTGTAATTCTCCATAAAGAGATTTTAGGACTAGATAACGAATTTTCATGGACTTAATTCAGTTTTGGACCATAATCTATCCATAGGCCCTCTCAAACTCAAGACAAGATCCATTAAATAATTTTTTACTACCTTATGATTTTAGCACCCTAACTTAGCAAACATCTCTCTTGAGAATTAAGACACTTAAAAACTTGAGACCAAAACTTGGTTACTCCATTAGGCTTTTCCATTTGTTAGTTATTTAAAATTTTGAACTTAAGTAATTTTTCTTAGAACTTTCACTTTTCTTTGGGTCTTCTTAGTTAGACCTTTTTCTTAGAATTTAAGAACTTAATACTCAATCTAGTCTGTGGACATTTTATCTCTAAAGTAACTTGGTATTCCTTTATAAGACTTGGAAAGTGATACTCCCTTAAGGAACTTGAGGTAGTTTTGTTGTTTGTTTAATTACAAAACTGTTTTCTTTATAAATCTTGTTAATTATAAGTTCCTACCATCATACCAAGGAAATCAAGAAGCTATCACAAATAAGTATGTATACTTTTAAAAATAATTTTCTTTTTAATTAATTAGTAACCTTACCTATAGAACCTAAGAACTTTAATTCAATTGGACATCTTCTAGTTGAAGTCTAATTTCATTGCATAATAACATGTTATTCAAGAAATAACTAAAGAAGATCACACCATCACATTAAAAGAGTATACTTTGCATAATCCATATTTATAAGTCCATTAAGAGAATTACATCCAAGGCTCAATAGCCACATACATACAAAAGGACTATAAATCACGCAAGCACAAGGTCTTTTAGTGATTTGACCCTAGAGTGATCTAGTTACCACATGTTAATATTTACATCAAAAGAATACAATGAGTCATGCCCTTTAATTTGCATGCAATCAAAAAGTGAGAAGCATAGCTTCACTAACTAAATCACATCATGAAATATCATTTAAACACATTGATATAAATTTGAGTATAAGGGTTCACATCCAATAGTATCACAATCTCAAGCTCCATTTTTCTTTAGCTGAGAACACTTGATGCACTTAAGATTGAGAATTTTCTGCAAAGGAAAATATTAGTACATCCAAGAAAAACATGCTTAAGAAAACATTAAAATGGCTTAAAATAAACATGTCTTTTTAGATATCTTTTAACCAACTTAAGGTTACCCGCTCCTTATATGGACTTATAAAGGACAAGCTTTCATTTGTCACAAAGTGACCATCATTTCATAAAGGAAAATCTTAGTTAAGAGCAAAGCTCCTAAAGTCCTAGCCAAAGACAAAGTCTTTGAGATCTCTCGTAAGGGAAGTTAGTCTCAAGAATCATTTCTAGAAGACTACTTTAAGAAAACTAGTCTTAAAGGTCATATCTAAGGATCACCTTAAGAAATTAGTCTTAGAGAACATTTCAAAAGATCACTACAAGAAAACATCTCTCTCTTTGAGAGAAGATAAAAATAGGCTCCTATTGTAAGAAGCAACATGATATTATGCATGCATGAAAGGAAACTTGAGACATAAACATAGTATGGCTAGAGAGGCTCACTTTAGAAATGAAGATAAAATACTTAGAATAAATTAAGTGTGTAGCCAACTTCTCTTCATGCAAGCCTTTCTTCCTTCCTATTCTTTTTACCTTCAAGTGTCTTCTTTCTCCTTCTCTCAGCTAGTAGCTTTCTAAGTGAGTGAAAGTGTAAGTGTAAGTGTAAGTGAGTAAATGAGTGTGTGAAGGGGTGTTTTGTATGCTTATGTTAGTATTTCCTAAAGGCCAAGGGCTAATTACATTAACATTCACTTGATCTTTGGGATTACCAAGAAGAGTTAGAGAGTTAACATTTGTCAAGAGGAGGTTGCTTGCATGCTTTAAGTCACCATTCTCATGTTGATGTCTCTCTTCCTTGGTTAGGCATTCACCCCTTTCCTAGGCTTCTAGAATGTTTCCTAGCTGCTACTTCCATTCTCTTAAGCATAATGTAATTTAGGCTTTCTTGGTGGATCTAATTTAGGAGCATGTGTGATCAAGGTGTCACCATCTAAAATGTCTAAATGAATCTAACACTTTTTCCTAGAGGAAGACCTTGTATGCATACTTAAGCATGGTATCATCAAACAATACTTAATCATATAAGAATGGTTTTGGTGCATAAATTTGTAAGCCAAAAAGCCAATAAGCATCTTTAATAACATTTCATATGAATTAGTAAACATAGAAAGGGTAATTAATCACAAATTCATTCCCTTAATAAGCTATGAATGATATAATTCTTTTTTGTTTCTTTAGAGGCTTTACGTGTAACACAAGCAATTCATCTTTTAATCTCAATTAAGCATCACTTAAGGGTTTTGAACTAAAATTCTAATTAAAGTTAACTTCACACTTAGAGTTCTAGTTCCATGCTAACACATTCAAGCATATATCCTTTATTTTAAGGACTTGATGACTCACTTTCTTGAATTTCAAGTATAAGTTACTATATAGTAGTGAGACTAGTGGGATGTTGCAACATCAATCTGGATAAAAGAAAGATAAGCTATGCTTCCATATTTCTTGTTAAACTCTTCATGCTTTGTCATCCATGACCAAATTTCCATTAAAGGCTCCAAGTCATTTTGCTTTATATCAAGCTTTCCCAACAGAGGCAACTAGATAGTGACACCTTGTGGCAAGCAATCTCTTTTTTGCATCTATGTCTATTCTAATTCTTATATTAATTTTTCTCTTACATCTTGCACAACCCTTGATTGAGAAGGTGCATTAGTTCTTGAGATGTCTTGGCATATTATTTGAATTTTGGCTATAATTTTACAAAATTAGACCTTTGATACAAATGTAAAATGTAACATTCAAAAGAAAATATACATACACTGTAAAGAAAAGCAAAAGATAAACAAAGTTCCTTTAGCTTTCTATAAGAAAAGGTTAACTAGGTTTGAGATTTCACCTAAAAGATAGATTTTTTGGGCCATGGTGATTTTAGGGTCAGTCTAATTAGTGACAAGTTAGGCTCTTTGACTCATAGTGGAATAAAGGCCCCCAAATTGCCCTTATTGTTGCCACCCATTTAGTTAGCAATGGTCTTCAATCCTCACCCATGATAGGCTACAAATGGAAAAGGTTCAGTTTGAGTAAGGGTGCTTCCTATGCCTATACAGAGATCGAAGGTCCCTCAAAGTAACATTACTTTAGCCTTGTCCTTAAAGAAAGGTCCCTAAATTGCCCTTGCTATGACCAATACATTGGCTACTAAAGTCCCTACTCCTCACCTATGATAAGCTACAAATGGAAAGGGTTTAATTTGAGTGAGGGGTTTTCATATGCTTATACAGGGATTGAGGGTCCCTTATGACAATACTACTTCACCCTTTGTCTAAGCCTACAAGGCATTGAGCCTAAGCATAAGGCATGTGTGAGCACTAAGTGGAATATAACAAGGACAAAAGAAAATTAAGAATGCAGATAATAAAAAATCAATTGTCTAGATTAACCCTTGCAAAGTCACCAATGAAGTTGTCAAGCTATCGCAATGTCCCTTTCAGAATGAAGCAATGCAGAGGCAAAACTCGTTTTCTTGAAAGGAAAATTTTATATAAAAAAATTTTAGAAATGCTCATGAATGCATGATATAAACATAAGAGATAGAGTTACTGCCAGTTGCTTTTTCCATTAAAATAGAAAGGTGAATTAAACACCTAAAAAAGAAATGGTCTATGTTTTAGAGTTTAATTTTGGGAGTTGATTATAAGCACAAAAGTTGTTAGCACTTTACATCATCAATTCTAAAAATGGTTACCTATTTATTCTATTATTATCTACTTATTGAAATAGATTGGTCTTTTAAAATTTTTTTTTTATTTGATAGGTCCTATTCGTTGAGCATATTATTAAGAATGATAATTGACTAAGACAAAATGGACAATTTTAAAAACCATTATTATGAGGAACAAATTATGAACCCTTATAGGTTGGGAGAAAGTGGTGAATTAAAATTATATTTTTATTTTTAAGAAAACATTTCATGAATAGTCAAATAAAATTTTAAGAGAATAAATTATATTTTGATTTTCAAGAAAACATTTCATGAATTGTCAAACAAAATTTTGACAATATTTTGGATAAAATATGAGTAAAATTTTTAGGAGTTCTTTTAATAAAATTTAAATTCAAGATAATTTTTAATAATTTTTTTAAAAATAAAATGTTTTTATGTAAAACATTATCTAAATTTGCCGCAATCACAAAGTTAAAGATATGTAAGTTTGTTCATATTTATTTTTATAGAAAAGGAATTTGTTTGAGGAATAGCATATAGAAAAAGATTTTTTTTTTATTAGTGACCTTTTTATAGCTTTGCCATCATGCTGGTAAAATTATAATCAAGCCCTTCACCTCTGAAAGGTCAAAACATTGCCATCACACAAACTTTGTCTTGTTAACAACTTAACTTTTAAGGATACTAATTCAGTGAGTGACACTAAGGAAATCTATAACGAATAGAATGCTTGATTCAAATCTAACTCCACTAAAAGGGCATACTTCAATCTATTAAGGTTGAGCCTTATTAAAGATACCAATTTAGGCATTGCAAACATGAGGGGTCAAATCTTTAAATACATACAAGTTCTTTCTAGGGACCATAAAGTCACTATCTACAAGCTTTTATGTCTATGCTAGTGAAGACTAACTTCAATAAATACATCATAGACAATATTTTCTTAGAGTAGAGGAGATTCCATATTAATTAGAGTTCCACAATCAAACAGGATAGTGGCATTCCCTTGGCCTCCAACTTGCCAATTTACTATGTCTCACTATGATTCTACAATCTAAGCTTAAATTAAACTATAATATGCAATACACAACATGTCTACCGTTGATAGTATGTTTACTTACATATATACATAAATTGATCCTCAACTTTGTGTAACATCACATTCACAAATTTCTCTCAAAATTCAATACGGAAATTTCTTCTAACAGTTAGTAGCCATATAATAGCATTTTCTACACATATATTTTATATTTCAGTCATCCTATCCATTTATCATACCGAGGTTTATACATCAAAGCAGTGGCTTACCCTTAGTTACGTTTTATACACAAAATTAGATTATAATACAAAAGCCTTACTCATGGGTTCCTATACACTGTAAGCAAATCAACATAAAACAAATATAGTTCTTGCTTTCTTCCGATTGTGTTGTTTTTCATTACTTTTCTTCAAGTCCATCTTTACCAATCATGCAAAAATCAATAAAAATGAAGATTAGAAGTTGATAGAAAACATAATAACCTTTAAAATACCATGGATACTCCTGTAAACTTAGAGTAGTTCTATTCTTTATGCATTTTTGCAGTGGTGGACCTATTTTAGATTGGGCATATACAACGAAAATGATGGAAATGGCTCCTAAAAAAATTGGCTCCAATTGCTCCCCCAAGCAAGAATTGATGAAATCCTCTCCTACCCATTTCGTTTGATAGTTCTCATTCCCCTCATTATTCTTGTCTTCACTCACTCATACAAATTCTTAATCTAAACTCACATGCAAGCCACCTTATTCTTAATTCCTTCTCTCTCTCTTTCTACTTCTCTTTCTCTTCCTATTAGCTTCTCTATTTCTCATTTCTTATAGCCCTTCGGTGAGATACGAAAAGGGGGATATTTAGTTTTTTGGGGTGGAGGAGGTATTGACCTCTCTTTTTGAAAAAACTTAAATTAAGGTTTAATAAACTTCTAACTTAAATTATCAACTCCTCTTAATTACGTCTAATTGAATGGTTCTAAATTTTTATTATGGATGGAAAATAGCTATAGTTTTCGATAAATTTCATTTGTTAAATGCAATTATAATTATATATTTAATTTTACTTTAATTACTTCTTTTGTTGAGTTATGTGAAATAAAAATCATTTTAGTAATTAAAATTTCACAAATTATAATTAAACTTCTATTACTAAAATAAGTAAATAAGATACAAGAATGGAAAGAACCTTGGGTTATTATAGTTTTGATTATTTCATCATCGAAATCTATTTCTATAGTGATAATTATGGCTATTATAGATGAAAAGGATTCAATTGAGTTGAAGGATTAATGCCTTAACCCAAATTCTAGAATAACCATGAGAGGGTAAATTAAAACCAAAATTTGTGACAGAGCAAAAACAGAAGCAGGAAGGATCAAATTCAATTATTTTATACATTATATGATATAACTTGAGAACCAAACACACCACCATTCATGCTTTACTTTAACGAGATGGCAGAAAATAGATACTAAACTTGTTTAATCCAAATGCCGAATTTGTCCATGTTCTTAACTCAATTGCCAAAATTTGTTTAATCATCATGCTACGTAAGACTTCTCCAAATAAACTTCCATAAATGTAAAATTGATTTGACCCTATCATATAAAATGTCAGATTCTATTAATTCAATATTCTGTGTTTTCGAGGAGCCATTTTTTGTATTTTTTTTAAACCAAAAAAATCATAAAATAAACAAGTAAATAAACAGATAAATAAGATGACCTTCACTACCCAAGTAGTCAAGTGCCATTACCCATCAACAATTCCAAATTAATCTATGATTGAATGTAGAGAATAGAAAAAATGGTAATAATAGAATTGCAATTTAAACTATGAGATCTCAGCAAACATAAGAAAAAAAATAATATGATAAGAATATACTCTAGATTTGACTTCATCCTTGGTGGTGTGCCTTCAGTAAATGTTGAATTGGAACTGAGTTTAGAAAACACTAAAGTAAAGAAATTTTAGAAGAAGCAAATAATCTCTCGAAGAATGCCTCAAACCTTTTTTGATAACTTTACAATTTTATCATATATAGATTTTAAATTTTTATTTTTTATTTAGATAATTTAAATTATCTCTTTTGTCATCTCTTTCATCTCTTTTTTAAAATTTTGATAATTATCTCTTTATATTTTTTATATAAGATTATCACTTATCATCAATTTGAATATTTCATTCTTTTTTTTGCCTTTTCCGTTTTTTTATTATTTATTTTTTTTATCTTTTAATATTTATCTTATAGACAAATTAGGATATCAATAGTAACGCATGAAGGGAAGAAATTTTAATCTCTCTCTATGATGTACGCTACGCTTAAAAAACATTCTCATGTAACAAATAAAAATTTTAAAAAATAAATCATCACAGACATGATTGGGACCACAGATGGAATTAGGACCACAGAGGCAAATTTCACAATAAAAACAAAAATACAAGTGTCCACCACACAGTAGCACCACATTCAACAATCCTAAAAAAAGAATAACATGAAAAGGTTTATGAAAACTAGCCAATCATCCAATGATAATTGGGAACATGTCGCATAACCTAAGAACATAATCTAACATGGATTCAGGTTTCTAAAGACTGTACCTTTGGGGATGCACCAAAACACCTTTGTCTCTTCTTAAATGCTTGCAAGTGAAGATAAATGCTTCCTTCTCCTTCCCTTTGTTCAAGAAGATGCATTACAGTAAAGGTTTGGTGGCTTTTGGTGTGTAGATATCACTTTGGTGATTCAATTTGGGGATGGCTTGAAACTATGGATTTCTTCCATAACTGGATGGATAAAGAGTTTAGTATCAGAATTGTTCTCATGATAATCACGTGATGCCCTCAATGATTTTCCAAAATTGCCCTCATGTATATTGCACATGCTTCTATATTTTACTAATATAAGACTTACATGCACCTCATGCTTTAATCCAATAAAAAATTTAGAGAAACTAGGATTTTGGGTTGAAGCACACACACGTTAGGAAGTTGAAGGACACACATACCCTTTTCACAAATTTAAGAACTAAAAATACATACACTTCTTAGAAAATTAAGGACCAAAGTGCATGTGAGACAAAGTTGAAAAAGAGTAAAATAGACCCTTTTTTTTTCAAAATTTGACTTTGATTTTCAAATGCGTGAAGAAGGCAATTATGGCAAGAGTTTAAATGGGTTAAAAGAATCTAGGTTGTTTTTTAAATACAATATGCTTGCAATTATAAATATTAAATAATATATGTAATTTACTAGTTCAACTAATTACCAGTTATTACTAAAAAAATAAACTATAAATTAACTAATCTTAACATGACTGCCACTTCTGCAATGCATTATGAGAGTATAGTGTATCAGTACATTATAGTACTTTTGCCATTAAATTTTATATATACATATATATGTACGATTGTGATACATCAATTTAGTAAATTTAAGTTATTTTATGTTTTTTCTCTTATTTTAATTTAATTATATTTTTTCTCATTATTTGTTTGTTAAAAAAAACTCTACCTATATTTGTGAATATAGCCAGTTCCAAGCCTGGATAAAAGAGGAGGGTTGTATTAGGCAGTTGACAGCTAACGTAAAGCCTTATCAAATCTTTATGATATGGATAAACAATTTCATTATGCTAATACTAGGTCATTGTCTCTAAGCAACACACTGTATAGTTTGAATACAGTGTTGAATGAGTAAGAGCCGCTGTATCGACACCTAAGTGTAGTGAAAAATAAGCAAAGATTCCTACACTTTCATGAACGAGTGTGGGTAAAGAAGCTAGTTCATAAGAATAGGATCCACTTTGGAGTTTGGAATATTGGCACACTTACAGGTAAATTAATGGAACTAGTTGATACTATGATTAGGAGGGGGATTAATTTTATGTGCCCACAAGAAACAAAATGGGTTGGAGAAAAGGCTAAGGAATTAGATACTTCCAGTTTTAAGCTTTGATATACTGGCAAGGTAAAATCTAGAAATGGAGTAGGCATAATAGTAGATAAGAATTGGAAGAAGAACGTTGTGGAGGTGAGAAGACTTGGAGATAGGATCATAACACTGAGGTGTGTAGTGGAACATAAAACCCTTGTAAAAAGAAACTTTCTTTACCACTTCCTTATAAAAAGACCCTTTCCTCAAAACTAGAAAACTTAGTAGAATGCACCTATACTTTAGATGATTTTTAGATTACTGAAACCCCTTTACTCCTTTTGAATTCATATAATATTTTCAAAAGAAACAGATCATTCACTACCAGCATCCATCGGATCATCACTTCTAAACGACCTAAAAAGGTTAGGGAATATCTTCAAACCTCTAGTCTGAGTGAGTGCCACATCCCAGTCTCAAAAAGTGAACATTATGTGTCACTTAAGATTCCAACAAAACTCATAAAGCTATAGAAGGATGCTGGATATATGGCTTTTTATTTTGGAGCCATCAGATTAATCCTTAACTACATGGAAGATTTGGACTTCCCATAAGTGCTAAAGTTACTTTACTGGATACAAATTATATCTATTATGAAGATGTAGTCATTGCAACAATACTGACTACTCTTTACTCTAGGAGTGTCATCTTTACCATATGCCCTAACTATAACATTTGGCTAGATGATCCTACTCTACCTAAATGATTAAAGATTCAAGGGCAAATTGTAGGAGTTGAACAAGTTCTTAAAGCCTCTGGTATAACTCTGTATTCACAGATAGTTTATAGACTTCACAACCATTGTGTGAATCTTTTAGTTCCTGGCTTTGATTCAGATGCTATTTTTGTTCTTGCTCATCATAATAAAATAATTCCATTTATTATCCAGATTCCAAAATGCTTTGACAGAGAAAAACTTAAAGCTCTGATTCCTCTTGAATGGATCACTGATTATAAAAGATTTCAAACTAAAAGGAAGTCGATCCAATCATCCAAAACTAGTTTTGTCAAGCTCAGAAACGGTAGAATAAAAATTGTTTACAAAGCCGCTGAAGAGGAGAAAAGCACTAGTACTCCACAAGTTTTTCAAACTTTGATGATTTTTCTAGTCACTTTAGAAGATGACATACTAGTCTACAGCTTCTACGCTGATAGATCAAAGGCCCACATAAACAAAACTGATGGTCACT
>WOFL01000218.1:0-12534 GCA_012978445.1 Dipteryx alata
CGTCGGCGGCGTCGGTTGTGTATAAGAGACCGCAATTATATTGTGATGATTTCAAAATATGATTGATACCTCATCATCATCCATTCTCATCTTTTCATCTTCATCCCCATCTTTTTCTTCTTTTTTGGGTTTTTCCTTTTAAGCAATGGAAAATTAAACATTTTGTAATTAATTTAAGGGCTTGAAGATAATTGGTTTGGTTAAGAGATCTTGTTCTTAATGAAATTGAATTTTAGTTCTGTTTCTCTTCTTCTTCATATTTAATTCTAAAATTTTCATGGAAAATAATTATTGTTATGTTGATTTTGAAATTATAGATTATGATAAAATATTGATTGATTAATCTTGATTTTATCATTAAATATTTTGAGATTAAATTATAGATCTGTGATTTAGGTTGACTATAATTCTGGTTTTTGAATTAACATTAGCTAATTAATTTATGCAATTGCATGTGATTATTGGTTGAATATCAGTCGAATTCTAAGTGATTATCTAATAGAAAATTATGAATTTAATGCAGAGGTTTTGGTTTAATTCAAATTAACCATAAAATTAATGATTCAAAATATATTTGTGATCAATGATAGACAAGCCAATTGTTCTGAGAAATCTAAAGTTGATTGCTTTTTATTATGATTTTCCTTCATTTTAATTATTTTAATTGCTTTTTGTATTTCATTAATCCACCCTAAACCCTTTTCCTTTGATTGAATTGCATTCAAGGTCCTTAAGAGAATGATCTGGGTTGATACCTTATATTACAAGCTACTAGAGCACCCACTTCTAATTTGGCTAAACTTAGTAGTTTTATCAAATTTTGGCATTGTTGATCATTGGATGCCATTTAGTCATATCCAAGTCTTTTTTTAGTCATTAATTTCTTTATCCCTTCTTTTTTTTGTTATTTTCAAGTGATTTGAAGCCATTTTTAAGGATTTTTATGAATAAACCATCTTAGAATAAGCTAAAATTTTGTAGGTTAAAGAAAAATAAAGTGGAAAGTAAGCCTCACACTTTGTCATTAGCACCACCCTATCTTGGCCAAATTCCATTGTTCTAACCAATTTTTTAATTTGTTAAGACTTTTTATTTTACTGTTAAGTGTCATTTTAGTGTAGTTTTCATATTATGGTGGTCTTATAATTTTTAAAAATCATTTGATAGGGTAACTATTGATTTTTGGTGCCATTTTCACGATTACTTTGTAATTTTGCTGTTTTGAGCCTTCTACATGGTTCTGAGTATTCTAGTACATGACTAGATCCTTTAGTATATATAACATGTTTGAACTTGATTTTGAGATAGAAAAGATTTCACATTTGCTTAATAGGACTAGAAAAGGTTGTTTGATAGCCCTGATTATTCAAATAATTCTAAGATTCCAATAGCTAACATAAATGATAGGAGAACTTTGAAGAAGTTGGCTACTCCTAATTTTACTTATCAACCTTTATGTATCCAATGCCCTACCTTAGATATTGATTTTGAATTAAAGTCTAGTCTAATCTACTTATTGCCTAAGTTCCATGGTATTGCAGGTAAGAATTCTCATAAATATTTAAAGAAGTTCCATGATGAAGCCATAGGACATTAAAGAAAATCAAATCAAACTAAGGGCATTCCCATTCCTATTCTCCTTATCTAATGCAGCCAAGGATTAGCTATACTATCTCTCTTCTAGTTCTATGCAATGTTGGAATGATATCAAGAGAAAATATCGCAAATGGATTAGGCTAGATTTTAATTCAAATTGAGAAAGTATTGCAAATGGATTAGATTAGACCTTTCAAGCAAAGTCCTCTATGATTCTTGCTATATTACATGGAGGAACCATATTATCCTTCCTTTCCATTATTTCATTCTTCCCCTTAGCCTTGGGTTGGGAATTTGAAGTCATTTTGCCTTTCCCTTAGGCTGGAAATCCTTTTGCTTTTTATAATATTCTTCCTTCTTCTGCTTACTTTCTGCTCTTAGTAAATTACCGTCAATGATCCTACACTTATTCACCAATGCAATAATATTCTTAATCTCAAAGGAAGCTACCCTTTCTTTAATTTCAGGTCTTAGGCCTCCTTAAAATCAAGTTGCCTTCTAACTATAATCATCGGTAAGTTTCAAGTAGGAGAAAACTTAGATAATTCTTCAAACTTGGCTTTATACTCCCTCACAGTCATTTGATCCTATTTGAGCTTAATGAACTAAGCCTCTTTCTTAGTCTTGATGCAATTTAAGAAATACTTATCAAAGAAAGTATTTTGAAAGACTTCCTAAGTCACTATTATATTTATTGAATCTAACAGCCTCTGAGCTCTCCTCTACCAATGCTCAACCTCCTTTGTAACATAAAGATAACTAGGTTTACTTTGAGTTCATCTAGAAAGTTTATAATTTTTCTCCACTTGCATCATTCACATCACTGTAATGGTCGAATCATATGTCCCATGGAAGGATGAAGCCCCTACCTTCGTGAATTGTGATAAGACCTTCTAGGTTTACTTGATTCCAGCCTCTATATCTACTATATTTGGATCCACATCTAGATTTGCTCCCTCCTCAAGTGCTCTTGGTCTATTTTGATTTGTTTCTATTTGGACCCTCAAAGTTGCTATCATTTCTCCCATAGCCTCAAGAATGCCACTGATAATTTTAGGCTAAGTCCTTCTTTCTTGAGCCATGACCTTGCATGCATAACAAACTTGCATTAGTTTTAGAATTACATACTCCTACCCTAAAAATTTTCACTGCCATTTATTCCTTAATGGCTTTAATAATAAAATGTAGCTCTTCAAATAAGAGCTTACTACATGCTTCATATATACTAAGTCCTAAAGAAATATAATGCAATTTACATACTAGATTGAGTTTTCAGATGAGTTGATCTTGTGACTTTCATATATTTTCCTTAATAACTCATCTTATATTTAGTAAATAAATGGCAAACATCAAAAACTCAAATAAGGATAGAATAAGGGTTAAATTTTTCATGATAATATTAACTTAATCAATTTCTCTACTTCTCCTTTGTGAGTAATTGGTAAAGGAAGACTTGGCACTTGGAAGATAGCAAGGAACTCAATTAAGTGAAATTAGACTTTCATTTGCTTAGTTTGTAATGTGATGGTTTCCAAGTGATTGTTTTCTTTAGTATGGATTAAATGTCAAGGGAAGTAGCTTATTTAGTTAAAAGGCCCCTATTTTGGAGAAAAAATTTACCATAAATGATTCTAGTCTTTCACAAGCTTAACAAATTCATATTCAAGAAGCACCATAAGTTCTACTTAACAAACTAATTCCTATTGGAACTTATATATGTGTATGTGTATGCATTAAAGCCACCAGGGGAAAGAAGAAGGGGATTGCCTACAATATAAGTAATTGCTCAAAATAAGAATTACACAAGTCTTCACTATGTAAAAGGTTAGTCCTTATGGAGCTAATTCATTCTCTTCCATTGAAGGCTTGGTAGTTGAAATCACCATGCGTTAGTGTAAGATAACAATCAACCAAAACAAAATAATAAAACAATAAATAGAACTTTCAAAGAAATTACTTTTAAAATAACTTGAAACTTTATGGAAGCACTTAATCCTTAAAGTTACTCCTTTTCATTCTTTAGCTTCCAATGTCTATGCATGAGACCCTTTCCATATCATATAGACACTTCATAGTAGCCTCTCGGCCTCTTCTCTAAAAACCTTCAAGGGTTATATCATTGGTAATCTAGTAGATACCTTTTCCCAATAATAAGAAGTAAACTTTCTTCATAGACCTCTCGGATCTATACTTCTTACTTTTCTTGTCTCAATCATCTTACATAATCTTATAATAGAGAAACAAGGAAAAGTAGAAATTAGGAATTTATATGATGTATGTAGAGTATAGGCTTCGACTGCTAACCTTGCATGCAGCTCCAATAACTAAACAAAGAGGAATAGAGCAAGCTTTGAAGATCTTGATAATTCTTAGAATTCCTGGTTAGTGTAATTGTGTGTGCTTCTCCTTCTTCCTAAAATCCTTTACTTCTTCCCTCAAGTTCTCCTATCATTTTTTAGTGTTTAATCACAAAATGTTAAGAATGTCCATAATTGAGTCTTCTTCCTTCTTCTTCCCTTATCTCACTCTCTCTCAAGTCTACTATCTAGAAGTAGACAAGTGGCTTAATTAGATAGCTTGCATGTTAAGCTTTGACCAACGGGGATTTGGTCCCCATTTCCTAACTTGCCACCTTATCGCTTTTAAATGTGTCACTTTATCAATTATCCTCCCATACTTTCTACCACTCCTTGGGCTCTAGTCTAGTAATGGTAATGTAAATGATATAACCAACCAAATGTCTTTACTATGATGGGTCTGTAAATGATTTTCCAGAATCTAAAGAAAGTCTATGTTGCTACTTTATGGGGTAGGTCCAAGGCTTAGCTCCCAACATCTCACATTCAGTGAGAATATTGAGTGCATGCTTTCTCTAGCAAAGAAACAAGCCAATAGGGCCATAAGCAACCTCTATCCCTAGAAAATATTTAAGGACTATAAGGTCCTTCATTTAGAAACACTACCCTAAATACTCGTTGAATGTAACATATGCTTTATAGTTATTTCCTACAATTAATGAGTTCATGCTTATAGACAAGAATAGCTAGGAAAGCACCATTATTGGAATAAGTGAATAGAGAATGATTTGAGGTAGATTGAATAAAACTATATTGATTCAAAGCTAAAGAAAGCATGGCATACTAATTATGAGAAGCCTAGTAAAGTCCACAGAGGGACTTCACAAGTGACAAACATGGTTAGGAGTTATGTACAAAATCCATATGGCATCTCCATATAAACTTCCTCATCTAAGTTACCATATAGAAAGACATTGTTTACATCCATCTATTAAAGCTCCCAACCTTTAGCCACAACAATAGCTAAAAGACATCAAAGAGTAACCAATTTTGCTATAGGGGTAAAAAGTCTTGGCAAAATGTTTTTCCTTAACCTATTTGTAGCTTTTGGCTACTAATCATGCCTTGAACTTTTTAATGTGTCCATCAGCCTAATACTTAATTTTAAATACCTATTTACATCTAATGGCTTGTTTTCTAGGTAGTAATGACTCAAGTGTCAATTATTGTTTACTTTGAGGGTTCTAATCTCCTTGGCCATAGCATCTCTCCAACAAGGGTCTTTAAAAGTGATGGCTGCTAGTAAGGCACAATGAGCGGGTGAGAAATGATCATAATCAATGTAATAAGTGAGGATATAAGGCATACTTTTTAAGTTGACCACAAAGAAGGGGTCTTACTTATTGCATGGTAGTAGCAATCTTTGAGATAACCTAGAGGTTATCGTTACTGTGGCTCTATTACAAACTTGAATTTGAGTTTGTGATGGAACATATGGGTGCCTTTAATTGCCTAACATCATGCAATTGCTCCTCCTTACTTCTAGCATCCTTATTTAGTCCATATCTCATCTGAAATTTAAGTCACAACCTATTCTTTGTCTTGCAGCAAATCATTTGGCTCATCGATTTGGGTAGTAGTGTCAATCTAATGTTTGGTTCAAGTCGCCCTATTATGGAATTTGGAAAAATGGTGGTACTAGTTTGAGTTAGTGATTGGAATTGTGTTATTTGCAATATCCTAACTAATTTTACTATTTAATGGTCAATGCTTAACTTAAGAAAGGGAAATTTTTCATTCTAAGGCATGTCTTGCATTGCTAAAGGGATTAAGGAAGGATTAAAATCCCTAACAAAACTAATTGAAACCCTAAACTGAGGACTTGGCCACAAATTAGAAAAAGATTCTTGCATTATAAGTAAAGCCAATTAAACAGAATATAAGAGTTGCTTTTGATCACTAATCTAATAGAAGCTTGAATTTATATTTAAGATTGAGTATCTTATAATCCTAAGTGCTTAAACCCTAATTCATGTGCACCAAAATATGCTAAAAAATAGAAGCTTTTTGACAACTAAGAGAATGACACTTAGCCATATATAACTAGTCATAAAGAAGCAAGTAACACTTATAGAGATTAAGTGGCAGTCAACCATCAAAGGAGTAAGAAGCAAGTGACACTAGGAGAGGGTGCTAGGTGGCAGCCAACAAGGAAGGGAATTTGTCCCTTTCCATGCATGCTGATTGACCAAGAGGAAGATGAACAATGATGGCCATTAGTAAGCCAGTATGCAAGAGCTCATAGCTTGACAAGTGTTAAGCCTCTATGATTCTTGGCCATGTGTTAACACGAAGAGGCAATGCCTTTTGTTGACCAAAGGAGATGCCCTAGTATGCCTAAAGAGAGCAAATATCTTATCATCCACCTTACTTAGACACTTAGTACCATTTGTAGCTTAGAAGAAAGAAGAGAAAAGAAAAGAGAAAAGATTAGAGAAAAGAGAAAAAGAAGAAAGAAAACTCATAGACGAGAGGAGAAAGGGAGAAAAAGGAAAAAGAGAAAAGAAATAAATAGGGTATGCAAGTAGAATTGGCCAAGCTTCTTCATACTCCTTCATCCTTTTTCATCCTTATAGGTGAGCCCTTATAGCCCACGCATAGGGTTGCACTAGATTCTCCTTTCTTCTCATATACTAAGTCTCTTTGGCTACCTTAGGATGCATTCTTTCATGTCATCTATGTATAGCAAGCCTTTTGGCTACACTCACATGGAAAAGAATACTTACTGCTTAGTTGTACCCCTAATGAGTTGTTAGACTCACCAAGAAAAAGAATTTTGGTCTTGATACTTTTGATGACAACAAGTATGGATGGTATTCTATTATATATTTTAATTATTTTATTGTTATGGCTCTTTTGGTGTCTAATTTGAGATGTTGCAGGTGATTTCGATGAGCCTTGGCATTTTAGCAAGAAAAGTTACTCTCAGGTAGTAAGAGTACTTTCCATGAAAATTTATGATTTTAAGTAGACCACTTTTGTTTGAATATATGCTAATTATAGCCTATGATGCTCTTAACCAGAGGGAGTAGAAAAGCATGAAATTATGCTACTCTTAAATTTACTCAATTTATATTAATTAGATATACTATAGATTTGATGTCTTGTATTAATTTTGAGCGTAGAAAGCTCTCGGCCTAAAGAGAAGAAATGTGTGAATTTTATAATATTCTTAAGCTCATGGATTTCATGATGTTATGAATTGTTTGGCCTTGATATGTGATAAGTTTAGCTTGATTAGTATATAGAAAATGATACTTTAAGTTTAAGAATGAAAATTGCTGAGCTATAAGCTTAATAAATCATTAGCTTAGGCCATGGCTAGATTTGAGCTCTTTTGGATGCAAATTCAAATATCTTGACCTAAACAAATTTGGATTAAGAAGTGTGCACATAAAAGGAATTAGAGTTTTGGCCAAGATCATATGAGATCTCAAATAGCAAGTTATCAGTTACTTCTTACAAAAAGAAGCTAGTTACTTAAAGTGATTCTCACGAGAGGAAAGTGATTTTCAAGAGACTTGAAGTAAATCTCACAAGGAGAAAATGATCTTCAAGTACAAGGCTGACTAGAGGTAAATGAAAGGTTTATCCTTTCTAAGCTTTCAATCATAAAAAGTAAAAATAATTTAAGTGAAATGTGATTTCATTATGTATCTCATATTAGGGTTTAAATATTTATTTGTATTAGTTTTTTTAGAAAATACTAACATGTTTGTTTTTGCAAAAAAACTCTCTACTATAGATCACTAAGTCTCAGCCATTATGGAGTATGAGTTGTTTATGTTATTGATGTAGATCCTTTTACAAGAGTTTACATCAATTTGAGGATCATTGTCTTTGATGTGCTCTAGTCCATGACTTTACCTTTTATTTTGAAATTACATACATACTAGAAGGGACTTGTGTATATGTATGGTATTTTTTTTATGTAAATATGTAAATAGGTGCTTAAACCACCTGAGGGTCAAGCAAGCTAACCTGATCAATTGAAGTCCCTAGTGTCTCCACCATGGATACCTTAGCATGTAGTTTAACTTTTGGTTGTGCATAAAGTGACTAATAGTGATGTTAATAATAAAGTAAATGTGTTTATATGTTTAAGTGTGATATATTATTTTAAAGAAGCATTCATTGGATAATACCAAGTAAACAACAAGAATAAAGGTTTTCTTATAAATGAGTCCCTAAGACTCTTTAGAAAAAGAATGGATATGTTAAGAATCAAATAAGAGGTAAGTTTAAGAAATCACTTATTTATTTAAGTTATCTAAGTTAATTTTAGGTTATGGTATAAATAATTGGTTAGCAATTCTATTCTCTAATTAAATAAATGATAGAATAAAAATAAAAACCATTAAAGGAAGCTTAGAAAAATTAAGGATCTAAGTTAAAGGGTCCCTCAGGTTTTAGTTATATATTTGGATTAGGTAGGTTGTAAATTAAAGTGTTAATCATGCTTAAATAACGATGGTACATATGTCAAGCTTCCCTTAGTTTTTCTATGTGCTTATATTATGTTTTTGGACCTTTGTAATGACTCTTAAGACTAAAAGAATTAAAGAAAAATTGTATTAATATTCCATATTATGTTTTAAAACAATTGTCATTTAAGGAAATCCTATAGGAATTCTTTTAGTTTAATACGAATAGATTAAAAAGTAAAACATACTTTTTTGAGCATTTCTGTCCAATTTTATTACTCTTATGTAATTGGATTTATTTTTTAGGAGTTTAAAGAGGTTTGACTCTTAATCATGTGCTTCTGTATGAATTAGTTTCATTTAATGCTATGTGACTTCTTATTACTTGTTAAATTTTCCATGTTAGTAAGCAAAATTTTATACTATACAAAGGTATCAAAGTTGAAAACAATAATCTCTATATGGCTATTTCTTAGTTTTATTTAAACAGAAGACTCATAAACCCTGTTACTTGCTAATGTTACTATATATTTAAGTATTTAGAATAAGGTCTCACATTATTGGCTTATAAGGAGAAATGTGCTTATAAAAGATTACATCTTGAGAGACAAAAAATTGCATGGCCTTTGGATCATACATTCTCTAACCCTTTCGCCCATAGGTGAATCCAATGAATTTGCATCTATTGCCTTTTCATCAAATTTATCTTGAAATTTATCCTGTCATTTATTATGTGTTTAAATATAACAAAGGCAACCAAAACTTTCAAGTGATGGTAAGCAAGCTTCTATTTGAACAAAATCTCATAAGGAGTAATATCATTGTCTACAACAGTGGGTGTTCTATTTATGAGATAAGTGTAAACTAAAATGCATTCTCCCTAGAGAAAAGCAACAAATTGGCTTGAAATCACAAAGCTCTTGGGACATTAAGCATGTGTTTATGTTTTTGCTCAACCCTCCCACTTTGATGCAAGGTGTTAATGCTTGATATTTTGTATGGAATCCCATTTTCTTGAAAAAAAAAATGGTGGAAAGCCTCCCAATGAGTTGTAGATAAGAAATGTAACTTTTAAGTACGTTAGCACCTAAGCACTCTCAGTCTAATGCTTAAGCATTAGGCATCTAGAAAAATCTATCTTTCTGGCTATGTAATGCCTAAGTACTGGGTCACTAGTGCTTAAGCGTTGGACCTATGCCCACTCTATCTCTTTTATTATGTGTGAAAATAAAAATTAAATAAAGTGAAAAAATTATGTGAAAAAGAAAAAATATCAAAAAGTAAAAATTTTCTAAAACTATACAAAATAATTAGAAATAATAAGGATATGGCAACAAATCAAGATAAAATTGAGAGTAATTTTTTTATATTTTACAATGTTATCACTCTCCATACCTGAACTGTTGCTTGTCCTTAAGCAAAACAAAAATAAACAAATAAAACACACCCCTTAAAGCAAAGTAAAATCCTTTAAGAAATAAAGGAAAAATCTAAATACTTAACAAAAGTTACAATTAAGAAAAATAGAATTTATCTTGTGTGTCAAAGTTCAAAAGAAATGAATGACTTTAAACTAATGTTTTTCCACTTAACCCCTTAGCAAAGATAAGTAATCTATAAAAAATGTTCTTCCCTAACAATACATTAAAAGGATAATGATTATCAAATGCCCTAAAAATTAGTCCTTTCTAAAAGGCACAAGCACTATAGTTAAGTACAAATTGTTTTCCTTGCTTTAATTGAATAAGCTAGCCAACATATTAAGTGACAAAGTCATAACCGTGCACCTTGCCTTTAACACATTAACCTTAATTAGGGATCCATTTAATTAGGAGAAGAGACATAACAATGTATAAACAGGCATTAGCTATACATTTAAGTTAATGGAAAAAAGGTAATAGTTTTGTCTCTAAGGTTTGGAAAAGGTAGTAGGATATTACTTAATGAGCATATACTAATCCAAGTATAAGTGAATTCTTGAGATTGGGTTGAGAGTTCATTCTTAGAATTGGTAGTTTGCATTTTGTTAAACATTAATACTTAAAGTGAATGTTGACTTCTCATTACTTTAATGAGCGCCCATGTTATTGATTCTCTAGAGTTAGCCTTTGAAAATCTTGATTTGCAGTTTCTTGATTATACTTCCCAGTTGTTCTTCATTTCTTTTCATTACTTGAGGGCAAGCATTCAAGTTTGGACATGTCTATTGTGTGAGTGAAATATACACTTTTTAAGGTAGTTTTGATAGGCTTTTAGATACATTATTGATCTTTTTAATCCCTTTATCTATGATTTATTAGCTTTTATTGTTTTGAATGTCATTGTACAATTTAAAGGTATTTGATTGGATTTTTAAAGAGGCTTGCTAAAAAGGTTTAGCTTGGAGTCAGTACTTAATACTGACTTTTATCATTCTTAATCTTTGTCCATTAAATGGGATATATCTTGAGCTACAGAGGTCCAACTTATATGATTCCAAAGCCCATCAATAACTAATACATAGGACTACAACTTTCATGTTGACAATAAGAGCACATTCACACATTTTGACTACCAAACATGCCTAACAATGAGATACATGGCCTCATCATGCTATATAACATAGCCATATAGTGTGGAAACTCTAAAACAAAGAATAATTCAGCTGGAAATATGGGTTGTAGGAAATTCACTTATTTTGAAGGTCTAAACACCCAATCAACCTTAGGGCTTCCAAAATAGCTTCTAGAGTCCTATATAGGAGGAAAACACATGAAATCAAAGAGGAGAGAAGATCGAAAAGGATACAATGAAAAGACCAAAGTTGTACTAGGAATTCTTTAGAAGTAAAGAGGAAGCAAATTGATAAAGGATGAAACTTGAGAAATCAACATCCATCCTCTTCTATAAATTATGTTCTATTGCTTTTTTATTTTTCTTACTACATGAGTAGCTAATTTCTCTCTTTGCTAGGGAAAGACCAAACTTAGATCCATGATGTTATATTGATCTTCTCTTTATTAATCTAAATTTTTTATTTATTTTATTAAGTTGCAATTGTTGTGCTTCATTCTTTGTATGGTTTAGGCCTAATATATATCAATTCAAAATTCATAATTATAATTAAAAATTAGTTTATGAATCATTTCTGTAATTGAAGCTATGATCTAAGCAAAATTAGGAATAGACAAATGCAAATTGTGTGATTATTTTGAATTCTATACAAATTGTAAACTTTTCTTTTGATTGGTTAAGCCTAAGAAATTAAGTTATTAAATTTAAAAAAAAAAGAGAATTGATTTACTAAAGAATTGGGGATTGGCTAATTTTATAAATTAACTATTAATAATTAGAATTAAAACATAGAGAGATATAAATTAGAAATTAACATTAATAATTCAAGTTAAATCAAATCTCTTAACATTTTTATTATTAATTGTATACACCTCTCTTCCTATTTTTTATTTGCTTATTCTAATTTTTTTAGATTATTTTAAGTTTAAATAACTTTTTCATTATAAATTTATGTCAAAATAATATTAATTTAGGTGAATTGGTACCTGGTTATTAATTCTTGTGAGACAATATTATACTCACTCTATTATTTGTTAATATAGTATGCTTACTGTAACTTTTATAAAATGGACAATATTTATTCATTTATCATATTGAAGCTTATACATTAAAGTAGCGGTTTATCTTTAGTTACATTTTTTACACAAAATCTGAACATAATACAAAAGTCCTGCTTATGGATTCCTATGCACAGTAAGCAGATGCACACAGAATTCTTGGTTTCTTCCAATTGTGTTGTTGATTTTCACTGCTTTTCTTCAAGTCCATCTTTAGCAATTATGCAAAAATAAAAACAATATAAAGATTAGAAAATGATTGAAAACATAATAAGCTTAAAAATATCCTGAATGCTGCTGTAAACTTAGATTGGCTCTGCTGTTTATGCATTTTTGCACCGGTGGACCTGCAAAATGAACAAAACAACCATTTATCCAGAATGCAGTCCAACTGAACAATTATGGAAAACCCTTCTCTCTTTTATTGGTTTCCAAATCAACATGTAACCATGTTCAATTAAATTCCTTTTAGACCGTTGGATTCCAAATTTGTTAATTTCCATAGTAAATGTCAAAGTTATGGAACACTCACCCTTACACCCACAC
>WOFL01000219.1:0-12448 GCA_012978445.1 Dipteryx alata
CTTAGTTATATAACACGTCTATTTAAACAAAATTACGTAAGCGACCGATTCTTTGAGAAATATGTGTTGTGCTCAAAAAAGAGGTTAAAAATACAAAATTTGAATATTTATGATACTTTTGTTTATAAAAAATATTTATTAAGCTTCTATGCTAAGATTTCATTAATTTTTCATGAGGTGTAAAATATGCTTGTTTTTAATTTGTTCTAATTATACCAATCATTTATTTAACTATATATATATATATGAATTCTCTATTCTTAAATTTCCTAATTAATGCCATTTAAATTTAATTTATATTTTAAAATTATGTTTGCAATTTTAAATTTTATTATCAAAGTATTTATATTAATACTTTGATTTTAAATAATTTAAAAAATTATCTATGTTCATTTAATATAATATTATGACATTTAAAATTTAATTTCTTTATTCACATTTATGAAACAAATTAATTCATAATTATGGCAAGTAATTATTTATTATTAAATTTATTTCATTATTCCCTAGTTCAAATTTAAATTATATTTAAAATTTATTTTTCACTAATATAATTCTCTTAATTAAGAAATTTAATTTGATTAATTTTTTCTTTTATAATTAATTATTGATTATTTTAAGTAAGCTCATCTATTTTTTATTTTTACAATTCACCTTTTACAAATCTAAATTCTTTTCTTGAAAATTTAGAATTTACATTGTCTTTGACAATAATATATCATTTGATTGATTTAAATAACTTGTTTTCATTATTTTCAACATGTCTATGCATATGTCGTTCTTTTTTAAAATTATTAGATCATTAACTCTTTATATTATTAAACAAAAATTTCATGAACTAAGCATAAAAACAAAAGAGTTACATAAAACAGTTATTAAGTAGTCAAGTTCATTTTTAGAACTAATGTTCTTTCATCACTGATCCTTTAAAAATAATAATAACGAATACTTTGATATCATACACCATAACATTAAGAAAATACATTTATATATTTAATTATTACTCTTCCACCTTATTTGGATTAAAATATAATTTTACAAAACAAAAATTTTAGTTAAAAAATATAATTTGCATTTTAGTTTCTTTATATTGACCTAACTTACAACCATATATTTGAATAACAATTTTATTTTTTGAATAATAACTTTAAATAAATATTATAAAAATTGTACATAATTTTGAAGAATATAAAATGTATTTTTTATTTTTTTAAGCAAAACGAGTCATTTTAAATTAAAGCCAATAAAATATAAAATTAATATATTTTTTGTTCAACAGTATATATTGAAAGGCGTGAGATCATTGATGATTTTGACCCTAAAATGTTATTTCGTATTATTTTATAAATTTTACATTTTTACATTTTTAATATCAGTTTTAACTTATAATGTGACATATGACATATCGTATTCCTGTTTTTGTGCCAATCGTCCTTAATGCGTCCAAAATACGGGGAATAATGTACCTGTAAAAGGTATTTTGATGCTTATGATAGAGAAACACCAAAAATTAGGGTTAGTGTGAATTAGGCATCTTGCATAATAATTCCAAGGTCAGATCACTGTCGACCATTATCCCCTGAAAAACCGTTGAACCTAACCCATCCCATCAAGCAGTCAATATTGTGACTAAACAGTAAAGAGGAAATGACAATATCATTGAGACCTTACATGGGTGTTCACATTTTGAAAGCTAAGTGTCATGGCCGCCGCCAGTGAAAATGCTCATGCATTGATATTGGCAGAGCTTTGCTGAGGCTAAAGGGGCACCTATCCTCTTGAATTTTTTCAAACTTGTCAACTAATTAGGTAACCTGGCTAATTCTATGGAATCCAAGTACAAGTTTAGGTTTTTGAAACCCTAGCTTATGTTTGCAAATAAAAAATAATTATGTGAAATATAGGAATGACATGTGAAGTGTCTTGCATCAGTAATAATTTTACTTAAATAATTTTTAAATTAGTTAAATTTGCAAGAGATACATCCCAATTAAGAAAAAAACACAGAATAAGAGATTTTCTTAACGTGTTTTATTCTTCTAGTCCCTTTTCCTTTTTCTTCTCGTTCTCTTCTTCATGTTTTGTCAGCATTTTTCCTTCGTGCTTTTGGCGCTCTCCTTCCGTTGCTCTTTATTAAAAGAGATTCAGTATGTTTTATACTTTTAGTGGAAAAATATAGATGAGAAGCAGAGTTAAAAGTGGAGGACGGGGGTTCATCTCTTGCAATTACCTGTACCGGTCTATATCGAATGAATCATTATAGAATGGTGGTGAGATTATGCAGATTTTCTCTTCCAAAAATGAGGCCCTACCTTGTTATTTCTTTTCTAGAGAGTATATACTTGCAATTGACGTTATAAAAGAATCACCTCAACCTAACATAATTCATCTGTTGTGTTTCTATTTATCTACATCAACATAGGTCTCATTATCCATAATTTTGCATAAGTATCATAGCACTCCCCAGTTAACTTTGGTTTATTTCTAGTTGTATCTTTTGTTTATGCCCTTAAGACAAGTTGGTTCCCTTATAGTCTTCGCTTAGTTCTTTAAATTTGTTTAGACCTTTAACTCCATTTCTTCTAAAAAGAATCATTATATCTTATAAAATAAATAAAATTCAATTGTTATATCTTAGATTTTCAAGAACAATTTTCTTTTAAAATTTTTCATACATTTTTGTTCTCCGTTAATAATAAAACTCTATAGGAATTGTAATAACAAAAGTGAGTTATTTGATATGATAAACTGTGAAAGAAAGTCAAATTTCTTTTTACGAATCAAAAATTGATTGGGTTTTGATTTTGAAAAAATTTACTACATAAAACAAACTAATTAAAAAGAGCAAAAGAGTAAGTGGCATTTTTAATTTTTATTTTCTTAAGTTTTGATGCCCACAAAATAAAAAGAAAAAATTAATAGTAAGGATTATTTACAACTAATATTTAATCTTAAGGGATAAACATTTAAATTATTATAAATAATTAAATATAATTTATTTAGAGAGAAGGACAAAAATAATCTATTTGATAGATAAAAATATCTTTAATGAAAATATTTTTATTTTCTTTTTCTCCATGAATTTTTCTTATCTTATTTATTTTTTTTAATGTTTCATTATTTTCTTCTCTCATTTTTTTACAATATCCATTCAACTCTTTTTTTTTCTTTTTGTCAAACATATATAATTCTTTTTCTCCTTTTTGGTTTTAGAAATACTTAATGAATTTTAGTTCAAAGGTGTTATTGTTTAATTTTTTTTGACAATGCTTAATTCTATTTTTATATAAAATACAACAATGTGCACTAATAATCCTATGTAGTAATTGAAATTCATATTCACTAATAAATTAGTATTTGATATTTAATAATTATTATAAATGATTATCACTTACTTCTCTTTAGTCAATACTAGTCACCCAATGTTTATCATAATATATTGATTATGAATGATACTAATAATTATCATTCATATCAAAATAGTCAACAGTAGTCGAGAAATGACTATCATGTTATGCTTTAAAAGAAAAGGGTCTAAGATATATGATTGTTGGTTTTATATTTTAGATGAGATATTAGATAGATTGTAGTGAGGAAAATAGAGATTGATGATGATAGTTTCAGATTCTAATAGCAATGATGATAACAAATAATGGTTGATTTAAATACTAGTTAATCATTGTTGTTCAAATAATATATGTGAGTAGGAAACGTGAATGATAGGTGTGTGGAGTGAGGTGTAGCTTAGGTAAATAATGAGAAAAGAAAAGAGAAAAAAAGAGAATAAGAGGAGAAAAAAAAAAGAACAAGAAGAACAAGATCAAGGAGAGTAAAGATTCAAAGACCAAAGAAAGAGGGAATTTTAGCTTCTTGATTAGATCCAAAATGAAATGAAAGATATGGATGGTAGTAGTGACTAATACTTATATACAGATAGAAAAATTATAATTTTTCTTTTTAAACAAGTCTTAATATAATAAAGGAAAAAATAATATTTTATTAAATATATTTTTATTCATTAAATAAAATATTTTCATCTTTTTCTCTAAATAAATTATATTTGAGTATTTATAATAATTTAAATTTTTTGTCCATTAATATCAAATATTAGTCATTAATAGTAATTATTATTACTTTTTTCAAATAAAAATATCATCCATTTATATAAACAAATCAAAAGAAAAACACTTTAATTACATGTGTTGAGAGTTTTATTTCTTTCAAGTTGTTTTATACTTCTAAATATTCAACTTGACTTAAAATTCTTCCCCTTAAAAAAAAAATTATAGTTCCGCTAATGTTGAAAACCATTATACACCCAGAAAGCCTTGACACCCCCAAGTACATTATATTCCTATCCTACCTTACTGCTTTTTATTTTTATTTTTTATTTTTTCATGTATGTGCTAGTTTTGAGAAATTTGTAGCCCCAGTATGCACGTAATTAATCCCCCTCTGATGGACTCCCTATTCGAGGATTTCACAATCAATTAATAACCTCAATTTTACTTCAAATCAATGAAATTAATAATGCAATTGATTTGTGGCTTGATTTATTTATTTCTCCAAATAAGAGCCTCGAAATGGAGTACTAATGTGATGAATGACTTTGAATCTTTTTTTCTTATTTATCTTACGAAATTTGGCTTGAAATTGGTGATGGATACCAAAGTATTAAACCCCAAGTCTAATGAATCAAAAGAAAAAAAAAAGTATAATGATCTCAAATGATTGATTTAACAGTAGACACGCTATAATGTATAGGTAACCATGACAAAGTCACCCAAATTTGAGGAGGTGCACAAACACCTCTGAAAATTTTGCAAGTTTAGTTAAATATGTTGATTTTGAAATTAAAATGTTCACCCTTATAATTTAAATGTAACCCCTCTGAAACCTTATAAGCATGTGTTGGATTTCATTAATTTTTTGTTAAGAAAATAAGACAATTTCAAAATATTAATAAACCATGACTTGTTTGAATTTTTCAATCAATTATAAAATGTAAATTTTTATTTACAATGAGTATACTGAAATGTTTCTTTGTCTATTAGTTAAAATATCATTAATAAATTAATGTTGTGTTATTTTATGAAATTTTTTTTATCATATCTAAAATTTTGTTATTAATTAATTGGTTCATGTTATTATATTTTATGATGTTTATTTTATTATGTCTTAAAAAAATTTGTGTGCAAAAACTAGTTAACAATTAAAATTCAAACCGAATGAAAGAGGACCTTTGACTCTACGGTCCTAGCTTTGCAACTAAGAGAGAGGGATGTTCAAATTATACTTTTATTAATTACTTGAGATTAAATTATAAAAAATATCTTTATAAGTTTTCTAAAACAATATCCAATAATAAAATTATTCCAATAAAAAATTATTTTACTTCTCCTTTTCTATTGCTTATCTCATTTATTCTTCCCCTCGATATTTTTCTTTTGTTCTCAACTTTTCTTTCTTTTTTTTCCCTAGGTCTCTTATTTATTGAGTAATAGCCACATTCTAGAATGCAATTAAAAGAAAAAGAAAATGTTTTTTGCAGGTATTGTCTATTATCTCATTTTTAGTATTTTTTAAATTAATATGTATAGAAATATTTTTTAAAAAATAGTATTTATAATATGACATATTAATTTTTGACTAAATTAGTTATGATAAATGGTAAAGAAGAAATAAGCTCACTAAATTTTCAATTAAACTCAATCAGAACCAGAGTCACTAGCAACAAACTAGCCTAACGACTTCTCATTACTGTCATAGATGAAATTAACTCGGCACGATCACGACAAAATAGGAGATCGCTTAAAATTGAATTTAATTAATACTTATTTATGTTCGTACGTAATTGTAAAAAGATGTATTATTAAAAATATTTAATTATAATAAAAATTATTTAAAACTTAAATATATTATAATAAATAATTAATTAATAATATAAAATTTCTTACATAAACGATAAATTGAAATTAAACTCTTTAAAATTATTGATAGTAATCTTTTTATATTATATAAATAATTTTATCTAAAAAAATATATTTAGATGAAAAAATTTGAAGAAAAAATAATAATTTTTATTTTTAAATTAAAAATTATAAAATATTTATAAAAATAAATAAATAATGTCACACTCTTAAATTTAATTAAATTCAAACTTAAAAAAATTGTTAAAAGGACTTATTAATATGTAACTAATCATGACAATATTAATAAAATTAATCTTATAAAAAAATTGCGAGAATATTCAGATTAAAAACCAAAAAAATTAAAAATGATTAAAAATGATGTAACAACCTTTTATTTTTTCTTTTCATTTTAAACAATGTTCAATTTTAAAAAAATTACTTCAAATAAAAAATATCTCTTCTCTTTTAATTTCATCCAAACCCTCGCTCCAAACCAATTTTAAATGAATCTCAAACCTATAAAACAAATAGATGCAGAGAACAATAGCCCACACCATATGCCAAGAACAAAAAAAGGAATTAAATAATAATAATGATAATAATAATAATAAACAAGACTGAAAATGGCCCTGCGTCTAGCCTGTTAAAACAGAGCAAGTCAAGGCTTGGTGATGTAATGTAAACTGGCCTTCAGGAATTCCCGGAGAATCTGGAACACAAATTTACACACTAGGACCCCAACGATTCTTGTTGGATGGGTGGCTCCCCAAGAAGGTCGAGTTAAAGTCAACACAGATGGATCCGTTTCAAGAAATGGGACTATGGCCTCTTGTGGGGGTATTGTGTGCAATGAATTTAGTGGCTATGCCTCTTCCTTTGCTTGAAGCTTGGGTTCTTTCTCGAATACTCAAGCGGAGCTTTGGGGTTTGTTCCATGGGATTTGCTTAGAGAAGGAGGTAGGCTTTTCAAAAGGAGCAATGGAATCTGATTTACAAGTTGCAAGCCAGTTTATGTTATCAGGATGTCAGGTGCAGCATCCTTGCTATTCTTTGGTCAAAGGGGAAATGAAACGATACCAGTGTCGTGCCCAAGCTCCTCTGGGACCGCTACTATGCTCCTCTACGGGTTGAGAATCTCCACAGAAATTTCTCGCGCATCCTCTCGTAGTTTTAAGTAAGAAGTAATATTGGTAATTATTTTTTTTTAATTTTAAATATCTTAACCTTACAAAAGTTTTACTGAAATCTCAATCCACCGTAATTAAGCTAACCACCCTTAGATCTAGTATATTCGTGTTCAATATTAATATTTGTAACATTATATTGCATTCATATTTGTAGCATATTTTTACATTTTTTTTTAATATTCATCACTTTCAAATTACTATCACTCAAAAACTAGAAAAGTCATTTTCACTTTTTTATTCTTACTCTTATAACGTCGTTCTCTTTGAATCATTGCACACCTTTAATTCACACTAAACCAATTAGAAAACTTATAGAACCTCGGCTAAGTAGATCACATAAAGATAAGATAGTTTATTTAATATATATATATTCATTCTTGTACTCTTATTTTAATTTTTTTAAAAAAATATTGTGTTTGCTTAACGTATAATATTGTGTTGGATTGTGGTGCAGACCTGTGGAGCAATCATTCCCTGGGCTGGGGCAAGCTGCAATAGGTGATGCATTTGTGTTGAGGCGCAGTACGCGAATGCAGTGCGTGTAGCGTGGCGATTGTAGTGAGTGCAAGTTGTACCAAGGACAATGAGTGGGTGGTGTTGCAGTGTTGTGGAGAACAAGAAGCAGAGGGATGGAATGAGAATGGGCCGAAAATAGAAAAACGGTAGCATGGGGAAAGAGAAAAGAATACGGATAGAGGAAAAACTAAATGGGGGAGAGACTTGGGTTTGGCTCAGCTTCGGTACGGATATGGGCTTTGGGCTTAAAACTGGACCAAGGGACTTGACTAAAAGGTTGGGCCAAAATGTGGTTATGACCAAGAGGTTCACGTCCCATTTTGTCAGAACTTGTTTTGAACTTTTTTTTTTCAAGATAAGAAAAACACATTTAATAAAAAAATTTATTTGAGTAAAATTATAAAAAATAAAAACTCAAAATTAGTCTTTTTTGTGTTTCTTTTTTTTTTAAAGTATCTTTAAGTATTTTTAAAAAAATTTTTAAAATATTTCTATAGTTAAAAAAAATACTTTTTATAATTACATTTAAATACAAAATAAATTTTATTTCTCATAGAAATTCTATAAAAAATTCTATCATAAAATTATTTTTTAAAAAAATTTATCTAAACAAGTCTTTAATATGATTTTTTTGGTGAAAATGAAACTATAAAATGAACTGTAGAATAAAATATTAACTCTGTAACTCAATTATTAATTTCATATTTAAAAATTTAATTTTATTAATTTTACATGTAAGGTCCAAATTCATTTATAAATTTAGATCTTTCATCTCTTTAAAAAAAATGTTTAATAAAATTCCCTCTTGTTTTAGTCATCTCTAATTGATAATAATTCATCAATTTTTTAATTGAAATTAACAATAATCAAACGACTATTAAATAATTTTTTAAATATATAATAACATGATTAATATTTATGTTTTAAATAGTTTGGAAAAAATATTAGAAAAATTACTAAATTAAAGACTAAAAAAGAAAATCTTTATATAATTTTAGAACAAATACCTACTTTTACATATTATATTAACATTGTCATTTGTTACATTTGACTCCGAGTAAAAGAATTCATATATGAACTTTAACTTAAATTCAATTTTTTTGAAAATATTCCATGACTTTTTATTGAGAAAAAAAGTAATATAATCAAAGGATGAAATTTACCCGTTAGACATATAAAAAGAACATATCAATATAAGAAAGAAACAAAGATAAAACAAGATTGATCTTGTGATGAACAATTGCCACTTCGTTCGTTAAATTTATAATTATCTATAAATAATTATATATCAAATTTTTTTATATAAATTTTAATTTAGATATTAATTATTTTTAAAAAAATTATATATAAAATTATAATTATTTGAAACAATTACATGTTAATTTTTTATTTGATCAGAAGTATAATAGTTACAAAAAATTTCACCCTCTTTAACACTTTTATATATAATATAGATATAGATTATAATAGATTGATGAAAAAAAAATGTTTTATTCAAACTGTCTCTCTTTAAACTCATCGATAGTTAATAATAATTAATCAATTCACTAATTGATAATTGATAGTATCCAAATGATTATTAAGTAATTATTTAAATATATAATAATGTGATTGATGTTTTTACTTTAAATAATAAAAAATCATTATTAAAAATTGGTAAAATTAAAAGAATAAGGGAAAATATTTTTACGAAGTATTTGAAGAAATAATTATCTTTATATGCTATAATAAATAATAGATAAAGACAATTATTTCTCTTTTCTCAACATCCAAAGTAAACGGCATCCATCATATTTCATTCTTTTTCTACACAAACCATACAAAGTCAAGCATGTCTTATTAGTTTTGAAATTATGCACCCCATACAAACTTTATTGAATATATAAGATGAAGACAACACAATCAATGCATCTTGAAACTGAAGCCCATAGCACATAGTACCAAGCCTCTAAGTCTCAAAATCTTTTGAAAATGCTGATGGAGGTGCTGGATTCCAATTATACTAGGCCAAGACAAAGGAATGCGGATCTGCTCCAGGAACAAGACCCTCGGGTGGTGGAGGGGGTTTTTCTATTGGAGGCCAAGGTATACTCTTATGTAACGTTCCAAAATTCAGTATTGGAGGTGTAGGGGGCTTTGCTCTCGGAGGCCAAGGTAAGCTCCTTGGAGGGAAAGGCCAAGGGTACCAAGGTATATTCTTTGGAGGCCAAGGTTTAGACGTATGTAAAATTCCAAAATTCGAATTGGGAGGTGGAGATAGATCTGATCTTGGATAAGGAGCAGATGGAATAACAGGTCCCTTTGGTAACACACCAAAATTCGAACCCTCCTTAGAAGTTGATAGCCTTGCGGCCTCTACAGGAGAACATGAAAGGCACAATGACACTGCCAATGCCATTGCGAGGACAACCCTCGATATAATTTGTCTCCTCACCATCCTCACGTCCTTCAATTACCCCTCTAGCTCTCTTCACGTCTAACCCATAGCACTTAACCCCTTTAAATAAACTCCTAGTCGATCCTCCAACAATGAATAGTCTACCAAATATCATGTCAAATTTATTATTTGCTCTTTTTACTTATTTTATTATCCTTTATGTAATTTAATTTATTTCCAACCTTATATTCTTTGCTTTCCTTATTTTGTCTAATTAACAGAATCTGACGTTATCCGAAAAGAAAGATTCAGCATATTTAGTCAACCAACGATTTCATTTCAATTTTTATAATTAAATAAAATTTTCTTGAAAAGCAATTAATCATATTATTAAATTTTATTTTTCAAAAAAATATAATATTTTTAAATACATATTAATTTTTTTGAAAAAAACAATTAATCCCAACCAAAGACAAAAAAAATAATTAATGAAATAACAAGACTTAAAAAGAAAAAATAATAAAGCATAAATATTGATAAAAAAAACTTATTCAATTAATGGTACAAGAATATATAAAAATTTATTGAGATGTAAGTATTAATGAAATAATAAATAAAAATATTAATGTGACGGTGATTATATAGAAAAAATTAGCTCTAAATTTTAATGAAATAGTCAAATTAAAATAAAATTCCAATTAATATTGTTATTAATTAAATGCCTTTTTTAAATAATAGTCAATATTAATACAATATATTAGATAAAATTCTAATTGATAGAATTATGCCAAATAACAACTTAGATATGTGACATGTTTATTTAAACAAAATTACATAAGTGACTGATTCTTTTACAAATATGTGTTGTGCTCAAAAAAAGAGGTTAAAAATATAAAATTTGAATATTTATTATACTTTCATTTATAAAAAAATATTATTAAATTATATTTTAAGATTTCATTAATTTTTCACAAGGTGTAAAATATGTTTGTTTTTTAATTTGTTCTAATTGTACCAATCATTTATTTAAGTATATATATATTCTCTATTTTTAAATTTCCTAATCAATATCATTTAAAATTAATTATATTTTGATTTTTGTTGTAATTTTAAGTTTTGTTATCAAAGTATTTATATTAATACTTTGAATTTTCAATAATTTCAAAAAATATTTATGATCAATTAATTTAAGATTATGACATTTAAAATTTTATTTCCTTATTCACATCTATGAAACAAATTAATTCATAATTATGGTAAATAATATTTATTATTAAATTTATTTCATTATTCCTTAGTTCAAATTTAAATTTTATTTTTCATTAATATAATGCCCTTAATTAAGGAAATTTAATTTGATTAATTTATTATTTTATAATTAATTATTGATTATTTTAAGTAAGCTCATCTATTTTTTATTTTTATAGTTCACCTTTTACAAATCTAAATTCTTTTCTTGAAAAATTAGAATTTACATTCTCTTAGATAATAATATATGATTTGATTGATTTAAATAATTTGTTTTCATTGTTTTCAACATGTCCATGCATATGTTGTTCTTCTTTAAAATTATTAGGCCATTAACTTTTCAGATTATTAAACAAAAATTTCATAAACTAAGTATGAAAACAAAAAGAGTTACATAAAATAGTTATAAGTAGTCAAGTATGCTTTTAGAAGTAATGTTCCTTTATCATTGATCCTTTAAAAAGAGTAATAATGAGTACTTTGACATCATACTCCATAATATTAAGCAAATATATTTATATATTTAATCATTACTCGTTCACCTTATTTGGATTACAACATAATCTTACAAAACAAAAAAATTAGTTAAAAAATAAAATTTAAATTTTAGTTTCTTTATATTTACCTAACTTACAACAATATGTTTGAATAATAATTTTATTTTTTGAATACTAGTTTTAAATTTAATAATATTTTATTTATTTATTTAATATATATATATATATATTTTTTTTTTATATTATCACATACTTTGTACACCTAGCTTTTATTTAATTCATGCAACTCTATTCTTAGAATTTTCTCTTTAACCATCCTCCCTGTTTATTTATTATTATTAGCATTATTATTATTCAGAAATTTTTTGTAATATACCAATTAGGTGTTTCTTTTAATATTTTAATTTCCTTCAATTAAATTATAACCATTTTGTAACATTCTATTTACTCACTCTCTTATCTATCCACACTCTGCATTTTAATTATTTCTTTAATTAAAAATGCTCCACCTACACCTAAACCCTTAATAAAGAAATAAGAATAAGAAGAATTTTGCAGCGTTACATTACACGACATTCATGTAACTCCATGCCTGGATATTGTATGCAAGAATGTTTCATCATGTTGGAAATGTTATTATGATATTGTTCTAGGTTATTTGTTGACATGGTTGAGGAATGTTATTTTCTTTAATTTGGACCCTTTGTTGTTT
>WOFL01000220.1:0-12301 GCA_012978445.1 Dipteryx alata
GTGCAGAACAAAAGAGAGAAGAGAAAGAGGAGCGAACCTGAATGACAAACATGGGAAACAGAGATAAGATGGTGGGGTTTATAGGATGAACACAAATCCGAATTCTATTTATTAATATATTAACAAAAAAATAAAAAAAGGAAACAGGAAGATGATTGAGGCGGTGATCCTCTGCGTAGTAGCGATCGTGCTGAAATGGAGTTGTTTGAGAGAGCGGAGGAAGAGAGAGAAAGGAAGAGAGAGTGTCGTCATATCGAGGAGAGAGAGGGGGGCAGAGTAGGAGGTGGATGCTTCCGTTGCGCTTTTTGCAATGGAATGAGCGCCAGGGTGTCGACATTGTTTCATCACCTGTCTTCATATTTCTTTAACTTACCTGGCTGATTCTTTCATAAACAGTTTTGTTTTCTTCACCGAATTTTATTTCTTTCTTTCCAATACTCCCTTTATCTTTTTAATCTGCCATTTTTTTGATGAAAATTATTTTGTTTTATTTATTTTTTAAAGTTTTTCTAAATATTAGTAAATAAAAATGATACAATATTAATAATAATTTCTCCTTTCAAATAAATAACTGTTGAAAAAGTTTTTCAAATGAATATCTTGCTTGTATGACTATGCCCATAAAAGTAAAACATTTCACCATTATAATTAGCTATTGCATCCATTATGCAATTGAAAACAACTTTTGCTTATGTTATAGTGGCTGGAAGTTTTCTCAGATCTCTATTCATTACATTTCTATCATAACATAACTAATCAAGAATTAATCTATTGGTTTTTTCTGTTGTTTTTCATGTTCGTAGGAAAAGGCATCGAGTTAAAATTTCTAAGAGTCTTGCTATTACTTTAAACTATTTTTCTAACTCCACTACTATTATGTCTTTTATAGCATCATCACCCAAAACCAAAACTAAACCATTAAAAGGGTTAAAGTATGTAAAGTAAAGAAATTGGTCATAATAATATAAGTAACATGCATAACAATATTTGCTAATTCAATAATATTTAATTTTGGTAACACATATAAACATAGGCACCACTTGGAATCTAAAATTGTTATGTTTTAGAATTGACTGTACCTAGATTGTTATATCATTTTGTTTGTTGATATTGAATATTGTACACTAAATAACTCCAACAAATTTCCTAAACAAACTCTGGTCAAACTATTAGATACTAACAAAATCACAAAAACCTCTTTAGATAATCTCCAGTTGCCTATAACTTGCTTCAATGTACTCATTGTTATCTTTGAATGTAGGGTGCAAAACACCGTCAATCTTTCTAATAACTTCGGAAGATGTATTTCACATGTTAATAAAAGTCTGTAACAATCCTTTCTCTTTCCTAGGGACATATGCATGATTTTGCCAACAGAAAACCCTTGTTTTCTTGGAGCCTATTTGAATTGCAATTCTTCGTAAACAAATTCTTTTTGGAAACTCTGCATATGTCATATTTTGACCTTTTGGGTATTTTTCATTTACCTTAAACCAAGCTAAAAATATTGACTCTTTAGCAGAAGGCTTGTTGCAGCACATTCTCTAATAACTTGTAATATTTATAGACAGCAGATTGTTCATTTTGGGGATGAAAGCTCAATCTTATGACAGAAGAATCTTTGTAATGGATATCGAAACTAAATATTGTCCAAGCATCCTAACATGGGGACAAATATCCGCAGGTAGTATATTTTGATCTCATCATGAACTCCCTAATAATCATCACCATGTTGAGATTTATAGAACACCACAATCAACTTGTCATTCCCTTTGTTCATATATTTGAATAAATATTTTATTGACCTATTTTGATTGCATATTTCAAAATTGATGTGAGCTTGATACTTTAGCAAAAGACTTGGGTTATATGGAGCCATAAAACTATTGTCCGATGAAACACTTTTTTTTTTAATTGTCTTCCCATTAGTTCTTTTTTTGTATATTGTGTACCCTTCACCATCAAATGTTGTGTTCTCAACAAAATTTTCTAGAAAGTGTCTTGAACATTCTTCATCTTGCATGCTAAGGGCACTTCACATTTGCTTGACTGCATGGTCCATGGATCATGAGTTTTTTAACTAGCTTATTTAACTTTGGATTTGTTGCTTTATCTAGAATCTCAACTTATACAATCTTGTCAATATCTTTACTAGGTACAAACTTATCTTTTTAACATAAAAATAATACGATATGAGCATGAGGCAAACCATATTTTTGGAATTTAATTGTATTTACATTTATCAAATAATTTTTAATCATATATCTAGGTAAATACAATAAAATAATTGGCACAAGAATCACAAATTTTTATATGATGAACCAAAAAGATTTCACAAACACATCATATTAATGCATAAATAATAAACACATAAATAAAGAAGATAAGTTCTTTTATACAGTAAGATTGGTATGTTAAAATGTTTATATTTACTTTTAAAAAAGTGTATTTTGTCTATTATTAAAAATATTATATATGATGATAATTTGATTTGAAATCTTAATTATTATTTAGTTATGAGAATGGAGATTGTGTACAAAATATTATAATTTAATTTTTACTCATATTTCTATATTTTATGTATTAGTATTAGTCATAGTTATTACCTCATTCAATATCAATTATTTTGACAAACTTAAAAAAGGAATGAGATAATTAAAATTTTTAATAATAAAAAATGATAATTTTTAAATTTTTTTATTGTCATTATTAATAATCTAAAAATATTGGTGATATTATTATCATTTTACTATATTTTATACATATTAGATAAAATGTAAAGTTATATTGAATATATATATATAAAGACAGAAAAGATATAAAATACAAGTCAATTAAATATAAAAAAGCATGTTTATATAGCTAATAGAAATATGTCAAAACATTAAATGGTGAGAAGACATTTCTTAGATCATGTAAATACTTGCGATATGATAAATACTAAAACAACAAATCACCTTGAAATCTAAAAGAGTTACATGCTTTTATTCTTCCAAACATTTAAACCTACTTGGACTCTTTAATTATCATATCAAGCTTCATTTTGCACATGTAGCTAATAACATATAGGCAATCTTATAGTTTCAAGTTTGAAGCATTTAAGAATTTCTTTACTTCTTGGCATTTTAAGTTGCAAGTAAAAGTTATAAACAATAAAAAACTCAATCTAGTGACAAATTTACAAAGTATCAGCAAAATTGTTGAACATATGCCTTAGACCCCCTGTAAAAGAAGATAGCAAAATAATGTGATTTCTAGCAAACTTAGGATCATTATCTCCCCATAAGATTGCTTCATAAATCCCTTTATAAATTTCCACTTTGAGTTGGTTTTGGTTATTTTGAATGAAGTTTAATGTACATGATTCAATCATTGAATATGCATCCACCAGAAATTGTTGAAACAACTTCCTTCAACTCAATAGTACTCTAGATTCATTATCCCTCATTTGAATTCTGTAAGAAAACTACTTTCTCATAATTAAATTAGTTAAATTCACATTTTCTTAAGGAATATTTTCTTAATAACAATGTCTTTGACACCTTCTTGATTGTCAAAATCACCAATACTAAGTGCTACAACTTTATTGGCATTTGGAAAATTGCAAGTTCTCCCATCAATTCTCTTGCTCTTGATTAGGCTTAACTTAACACCCTACAATTCATTCTCATTAAAACACTCCCCAACAACTTTATAGCTCTAAGCCAAAACATTGAAATTATTAACCTCCTTTAACATAGTAACAGTCTTAGGATCTAATTTATTTGAATTGTTTCGAGGTCAATAGAAAACAATATACAATATTAAACATCAAATTATCAACTTAATTTATGTGTCAAAATACAATATAAACATTGGTTGTAATAAATAGTATTGTCATACCTAATAGCATTGATTCTATTTTCAATTTCATTTTATGTATCAAAGATACACAATTGAGACAACTTTGGAATACATGCTAGCTTGTGGAGCAAACTTCCATTCAAGCTATCCATAAAAAAGAAATGTGTAAGGACTAACTCATTGGTTTATTGAAGTTTCTATCTTCCTACAAAAGATGTAAATGAGAGCATCATGTTATATGACCTTATATTTTGCTAAAAATGTTTAACATGTGCATGATCATAAAATAGCAAATTCTTTAAGTAATTCTAGACGATTCAAGTTTGACAATTGCACCTTGCCTTTTGTACATATTCAGGTATTTGTACATTTCTATTCTTTCTCAACCTTTTATTATACCACATCATTGCATAGCCTGATTTACAAATAAAAGTAGGATCTCCAATATTACAGTAATTTGTAGTGACACAGTAGTAGAAGTAATACGTTATTTGCTAAATAAGTCTATAATTTGGATTTATAACTGTTAAACATGCTATATGGTTTTTTTAATCCAAGAAGAACAACAAATACCTTCATCCTTTATTGAATCATCACTACTATCATCATCAAAGTCATTATTTACATTTACAGAGCATATATATAATGAAAAAAATAAATTTATAGTTGGCATATTAAAGTTTACATAAAATAATAATAGTTCAATGACATGTGTAGACATGCGTTTATACGAATTTATCAATTGCTTCATTATTTCCTATTTCTGTCCTTTATTTAGTATTGTTAACTTCTATATGTATTGCTTCTCTTTCAAGGCACATGTTTGATCCATTCCATGCTATTGATTGAATCATTGTCATGCTTATTTCGATGTGTTTCCTACATCTTAATGAGGAGCTACATGTTTGAATGGAATGATAAATATTTCATGATATATAGTTTCATAATAAGTAATACTTTATATATACACAATTAAATGACATGTAACTTTCTAAGTTATTCAAGGTCAGATTAGTATATAAGTTTGATGGAATATTGTAATTTAAGTTACATACAGTTCAATACACATTCAAACTTGCCATATTATCTATTAATTCAATATGTCCATAATTATATGAGATATAATTATATATTAAAAATTTTATAATAAAGAGCAAGTTGTAAACACTTACTCTAGGAATGTTTTCTCTTACCAATAAATGTAATTCTTGATTTATTATTCTCCAGTATAGCTTTCCTTTTATCTCTTGCCTCTTTACTAGAGGTAACATTTATTTCGTGTTGGGTTGACAAACTAGGAACTTGTAAAATAATTTTAACAATATGAAATTTTTATTTTGATAAGTAAGAATAGTACAACTAGTTATTTATGTTATTTTTTAATATAAATGTATTTAAAATATAAAATGACACAAATTATTCTTTCATATTCAAAACTTATCTCTTAACATTTATATTATTCTTTGATATTCTCCCATTTACATATATTATATAAAACTATATCAAATATAATAATTATAATGATGAATCCACTAACTAAAATTGAATATAATGTAAAACCTAACATGAAAATACAATTGTGAAAATCTTAATTAAATTAAAACAATAACATGTTTTTAAACATATAAACGATAAATATCTATATTTTTATCGAGAGTTAACTTTCTATATATACATACTTACCTGAGCTTTTTGTTACACATATGATGGCGTAACTAATCATTAATGAATATAGTTAATTTTACAGCAAACAATTTGTTAATTCTAAGGTGAAATCTATATAATCTAATTATTTAAACCAAATGTATCATAATAAAATTGTAGAGTGAAATTTATTAAGTTGTGCTATCATACACATGCATGCTTTAAGTAACTCTTTTGTCATTGCATGGAAAATTTGTGCATGCTTTTGAAGGCTTTTCTTTCAAAATTGCTTTTCTTTTAACTTTTGCAATTTTGAAAGTTGAGTGATCCATGGTAAACAAATTTCCTAATTGATATTATTGATAGGAAAAAAAGAGCTAGAATGTAACATTAGTTTGAAAAAGATGGATTTTTGGCCAAAAAATAATAAATTAATAATAAATTTAACTTAATTAACAATTAGCCTACTATTAACTTTGTTTGTATAGTAAGGACATATAAAAATTTAAAATTAAACAAAATATTAACATATAGATTATACCATAGTATATGAGCCATATTTTATGAAACAGTAGTAAAGGAAAAATATTCACCTAAGTTTTATGCTCTATTATATATTTCTATTATCGTTTCTTTTATCAATAGACTCCCATAAATATTCAAATTTGTCACAATATCTATTCAATAAAGATGTAAATATTATATTTGATATAATTATATAATGTTTATAAGTTATAGCAAAAGGCAAAAGTAAAAACCTACTTTCTGTAAGACTTCTGTTACTACTTGTGTTCACTCTTGTACATCCCTTCTTAGAAGTTGGAGCATCATTAGTGATGTCATGTAATGGAGCTCTTTTGGTATATAAATATTAACATCAATATCCTACATATTATCTTCATGAATATTTGATTTATTAATAATTTTTGGAAGTTGAAGCATCATTGGAGACGTCATAGGGGAGCTCTTTTGGTATATAAATATTGACGTTGATATCATGTGTATAATCTTCATGCATATTTGATTCATTAATGAATTTCTTTTTCTATTATAACTTTCCTTCTATATCTTGCATTGTTGTTGGAGAGGACATTGATTCCATAATTGGAGGCTACACAGTAACATTATAAATTCATTTAGCAATAAAAATTATTATATTAATCCATTACTAAAATAGAAGTGAAAATTACTTTCTATGTGAGAACATACTATTTGACATGGGAGCAAGTATATTAATCATTTGAGTTGAGCTTTGAGATAGTGTGCCTTAAGTAGATATTTTGCCACTACTTTAAGAGTTTGATTCTACCGTTGAATGTTTATCTAATATTATAGATTTCCATTTCACTTTTGCAACTTAACAACTTAAGTGATTCATTCTAAACTTCAATCCTCTATTACATTATTAGAATAATATATGTTAACATCTTCATAATAATGTGTCCATTTAAAAGTAGTGAACTTTTAAATAAAGTTTTTCTAAAACCTAAAGAGTTTATTCCCTTGGATTGTTTAAACCAATACTTTGATTCTTCATAGTTGTATTCCAAAATCAATTCAACATAGTGAGAATGATCATATAATTAACCCTTCTCATGTCTCTTAAATCTAACTACCCTCTTTTTAAAAGTATATTACATTTTTATCTAACTCAAAAAATTATAACATTATTTTAGGTTAAAGGAGAGGGCTTGCCTTGATATGTGACCCAACTTGAATGTGTGTGTGTAGAGGATCAATTGACACCAATTTGACACACTAATAAGTAACTATAATTAAATAGATAGTAAATGTAGAGTAATCCCCCTACGGAGATCACTCCCTTCTCTTTACTCAATTTTATATGTCCTTTTCTTATCTTACCTACTCTATAACCTCACTTATTCCTTTGTAATATTCTCTCTAATCTTCACTTATCATATAGTCAATTGTATCTTTTCTCCTTCTTTCTTTTCTATTTTTCAGTCTCTTTGTATCCCTTATAGACATTTGGTAGACATCTTTGTAGCTTCTCTTATATTTTTGCCTTTCCTCATGTCTTTCTCCATTATTCTTGCTTCTTTATATTTGACTTGATTACACTCTAGGTTTTTGTTATCCACTTTGCATGCCCCAGGAACCAATCAATCAAATTCAAGCTAACCTCTATTATAGACGATAATTGATGCATTACTAATTTCATAAATTTAAGTATGTTGTATAAAGTATCAAAATCTAATGGTATGCTGAGTTTTGCCTCAATCTTCATAAAAAAGAGCTTGTTAACTCTAATTATCATCTAAGAAATTCTGTCTTCATTGATCATGCAATTGTCTAGTTTTCATTTTGTCTTCTACCTACCAATTGTCAACATTGAATTTTAAAACAATACATCTTATAAATCTTTAAATAATGTAGGGGAGGCTTTTGTTTCATGCAATTCATTTGCAACACTATGTATTTTGCAAATTGCAAATACAATAAATAACAAGGGAAGGAAGTTTACTTATGTCAATCATTGAGGTAAAACTTTTATGTGTATATGAATTCTTAATCTTCTTTTTAGTATTTGATTATATGTTAGCTTTGTGATAGAATGGCTTTATTTAGAGGTGCCAAAAATATAGAAGAGAGTTTTGATGATTGGAATACATTAGACTTGTTTTTTTTAATGTATACATAGTTATTTATTTATGAAGTTTTTCTTGTTTTAAGAAGAGAAGGGGGTTGGCATTGATTTTATATGCCAAAATTGTTAAAACTATCATGTGGTTCACACTTAATACCTAGACAATAAAATAATTCACCTGTCAACCTTTTTTCCTTGGTTGTTTTACATCCACAAATAGCAAAAGTTGGCATATTTATAAAATTGTATTTAAATATGACTAGCATTATGTAATAAGAGAATTTATTTTTTGAATAGGGATGAACTGTCTTCAATTGTATGATGGATGAAGTGACAAGGAGTTTAGAGAATCAAAACATACAAACAGTAATAAAATAAATTTATAGTGCTCTCTTCTTAAAAGCATATTGAATTTCACTCTAACCCAAAAAAATATTCTCCAAAAAATTCTTTTGTGAAAGCAATTGAATTGGGGCTAATTTACACACCACATAGTCTTGTAGCAACTAACACATTTGTTTACATAGCCATGACTATCTCTAGCTATAACTACTTTGGTATTTGTAATTTATGCATCACAATTCTATAGCTAAGCTTTTCAAGTTTCTAGAAAAAGATCTTTCAAAATTTAGAAAGTTTCATTTCTCTAACAGGCATAAGGAGTTTCATTGTTTTCCATAATATTATTTTGCTTGTTAGTTAGTTCCAATAGATGAAATATGTTCTACTAGATGGCTTACTGCCACAACAAGTGTGATATCTTGTTTTAGGGTATATTATCAGTTCCAACAGTAAAATGTTTTGAAAACTAAGGTATATTATCAATAATATGATAATTTAAGGGAGAGAAATCAAACTTGGAAAAAACTTCTTATATGCATTTTCCTATCTTCTTTCTAATGCACCTGTGCGAAATTAGTTTTAGCAAGTGAAAATAGTTTCCTTGTATTCTTCAAGAAGGGTTGTCAAAAACAACTTTGGGTTATTGGCTTGAGAGGACAATGAGTGAGGGGATTTTGACTTTTCTTGGTGAAGTGGGCAAACATGGCAACACTTCATATTTGTATTTGTTTGGATGATAGCATATTATAAGCATTGAAGGAATTATTTTCTTTATTTATTTATTATAGCAGGAGATTAGTTTCTCTCTCACTCTATAAAATTGAAATGAATGAGTATTCTATTTTTTGGGCTAGATTATTAGCTTGGTTTTGTTTTCTTGGTATTTTAGTTAGTTATAATCATTTATTAATTAATCATGTAATTGACAACAATTAAAATATAAAGACTAATAATATAATTAATCGATACATGTATATTTTATATATATAGTCAAAGTCAATTGTGTTAACATATATAGTAGATCTGTGACTTTGCATGTTCTTTTGAAGTTTGTCTTTTCAAATTAGTAGGTGGAAAGTGTAATGCTATAACTAGCTATTTAGATAGATAAGCTAGAAGTCATATGTCTAGTAGCTGGTTTGGGGAAGCTCGAAGCTTTCTACATTATCTCATTTGTAATGAGGCTTTTCTTTAATAATATACCAACTTTTCACATAAAAAATAAAACAATACATGTAAAAAAAATATTAATATAACTATAAAAGTAATTTATTATTTTGTCAATAATATGAATAATATATTACTATAAAAAGACACCTAATATTTAATAATAATATATATTAAACCTATTTAATAAAATAATTTATGATTTAAAACAATATAGAATTGTTTCTAATTTAAACATATTTTAATTTTTTATTTAAATAACAAAACAAATATGGTCAAAGATTATTGAATAATTTTAAATAAATTATTATTTTTTTGAAAATTAAGTAATTTGAATCAATTCAAAAAACAATATATGATAATTTCTATAGCAATATGATCTAGTTAGGAGAATGTCTAATAAATATTTTCTATTTGATTGCAATTAAAAGTAGTGGTACTTAATATGTAATATTTTATTTTAAAAATTTTAAATTTAAAATATTAATGTTACAAATATTAATATTAAATAAAGAAATAAAATCATTCAAATATAAAGCCAATAATAATGAGATATTATTGCACATAATACAAATGAGAAATAAAAATGAGTAAAAGTATCAATCTAAAATTTTGAAACAAAATAATTTAAGTAATATTTATTTAAATAAAAATTTTATAAATCAATAATAATTAGATAAATTTAAACATGAGTTATATATTCATATTCTTCTCTATTTCTTTAGATGCTTCAAAGGCTTTGGAAAGAAAATTTAAAAATTATATTTAAACTCATTTTTATCTTATTTTATGGAAAATTATTTTTTTGTAAGTGTTAATGATTTCATAGAAGCTTAACCATCATATTTATCAATATCTTGGAATGATCTCACATGCATATTGAAATATATACATACATACATACATACATATATATATTATATTTTATTTGTTAATTATTTCTAGAGTTGTTTCTATCATATATGTTTTGGGTAATAAAATCATCAACTTATTTCTACAATTTTGAAAATAATTAAATTATAAAATAAAATAAAATAATGAAAATGTTAATTAATTATACTTTATCTAAATTATTCATTTATTGAAAAGTTTCTATAATCCTATGTTTCATGTACACCTTTTGTACTTACAAAAAATGTTGTAATTTTTAATTTGAACTTTTAATAGAACTTTTTCTTCAAGAATATCATCTAAATTTTTTAAAAAAAATAAGGATCTTTACTTAAGTGTATTGCAATTTTAAAGAATTAGAAAATTGTTAACTTAGATTAAAAAATTAAAAATAGAATTCAACAATAATTTATAAATCAAATAAAAAATTTATACTTCTTACTATTGACTTAGCACACTCAACTGAATCATTTAAAGTAACATTAACTAACTTACAAGCTTCTTTTGTAAAATTAATAAATTAAATACTTTTAGTATTATTCATAATTGTAAATTTTAACTTAAACCCAAAAATTAAATTAATACAAAAAATATTAAACAGAAACCTTACAAAACTAAATTTTACATTAAGGGTGAGAAGTTAGGTCAACACATACTTTAGAATATCACCTAATTTATAGCTATAAAGTATTATCTAAGTAACTAAAGTAAGAATTGATATAAAATATCTTTTTATTTAGAAAAACCATCTCTAGAGTACTATAATGTATGTATTAAAAAAGTTAGTTGTTTTTATAGTCAAACAACTCTCTTTTAAACTTTTAAACCTTCTAATCTGTATATGCTTCAAAAATAATATCATAATAATTTGTCATATTTATGTGAATTGAGGTTAAAAAGCTTTTAAACCTATAAGACAGTAATATAGAAAAACAAAAAACGATAATGTAAATATGATAATTATAGATGATAAATAATTAATATAAATAATACTTTTAATGAGTCAATTAATTATTTTATATCCAATATTGTTAGCTATATGACCATACTTTTTAGCAAACTATATTTAATTTTAATATAATTGATGAACACATAAATAATCTACATGATAATATCATAATATACAAATGATGTAATAATCTAATTAAATGTTTATAAATATTTATAGTTTATAATAATAAAAATTATTTAATTTAGACATTTATATAGCACCATAATTTTTATATTTTTCATTATTTAGGGTCAAATTTTTGTTAAAAAATTTAAATTTCAAATTTAAAATAATATAATTTATTTACTATTTATAATTGCATAAATTAAACATATTTTTATGTTATAATTTAAATATTATTTTAAATTTTAAATTAAAATAATATATTTTATTTGTTAATTAATCATATATATAGAATAAATAAATAATGCAATAATTTAACACCATTCAATTTTTTAAGCTCGTAGAGTTATTCTCATCATGTATACTTAGAGTAGCATAATAATCAATTATAAAATAAATTTAAATATTACTTTAAAAATATAAATTAATTAAGAAAAAATAATTAAAGTACTTTTATAGATAAAAAATTCATAAACATTCAAAGTATAGATTTATTAATCTAATTTATTAAGTATGACACGTGTCACCATAATAGTTAAAACACTTCTTATGATTTCATTGAAGTAGACATGTCACAAATTAAAACTACCACTTGCCAAAATTCAACGAAATTAAACTCTCTTTATATATTATGTTAGAAATGAAGTAAAAGAAGGACGGAGATAATTAGGAACATTCTGTCATCAATATGG
>WOFL01000221.1:0-12086 GCA_012978445.1 Dipteryx alata
CACCCCCACACACACACACACACACATATATGTATATATTTATATGTCATTCTCCTTTTCAAGATTGTGTGTCTTGTTAGGATTAAATATAGATATATGTATATATACTTCTATATCAACTTCCTTTCTTTTTTGACTGATAAGATATAACCATTACCTATCCCTTCCCAACTTCTATCTAATTTATAATTAGTTGTATTTTTTCTCTTCTTTCTTTTTCATTTCGGTCAATTAGCTTTAGCACAAAATGAGGTAGCTAAGAGAATCAACATCAAGAGTGGTAATTACACTATTCTACAAAAATAAGTTTTTAACACATAAAATAGTAAAATTATCATATTAACATTTTTTTTTTCATCGAGAGCACACATAGCAAGCATAATGGTTCAAATCCAACCAAAAGTACTATCAAAATCACTATACTTTAAAGTATATTTTGTTTCAAGTTCAAACAATCAAATAATTAATTGAATAAATGACTGAATGAATGTACTCTAAGAAAGGTAAAAGACACTCTTATATGCAAAAAAAAAAAAGAAATTTAATGCATTCCTAAGCATGGGCTGAAAGGGTTTACCTAGATGATTGAAGGAAGAAATACTTGTAGTTGAAGATGGCAAAACTCCCAATACTTTTTTCTCCTCCCTCAAACTTTCTTCTCTTTCTTCTTCTTCTTCTTCTTTTTTTTTTTTGCTTTTTTTCTTCGCTTGATTTTTTCTTTTCTCTCCTTCTTTCCCCCCTAGCACCTTACTTCCTATATGACATATTCAAAGGAGGTTTTTGTCAGTCAAAACCAAACTTGACAAATATTAAGTCAAGGAATATAAAATTTTCAATTCTTTATTGAATGTTGTTGTCTTTTCTTTCTTTTTATACTTCTATATGTTGTCACCCTTCCCTTAGATGCCACTCTTTCACTCTCTCTTTCATGCAACCTATTACAAGATTATATACATACATTGTCTTCTTGGTTTTATTTTAGCACCGCTACTCTTTTATTATTTTATTTTATTTTATATTTTATACATATATATACACATTTATATTTAATAATTTATCACACGATATTAGATGTCAGATCTTTAATGATCAAGAAATTTTTATTGACTAATCAGTAAAATTAATCTTTAATTTATATAAATTAAAATTTTAATACTTATAATTATAAAACACTTGATTTTAAGTATAATACTTAAAGTAGCAGTCCTTATATCTTCTTTGATTGACTTTACTTGCAATGTAAATATTCTTTTTTCAATTTTCAATTAAGTTCTTAGTTCAAAATATCTGACGAGTTTTATTAAAAATTTTAATATTTTTCTAATCCCTTTTATGAATGGGTAAAATATGTAAAATTTTACTGTTTTAAATAAAAACTATTAAATAACAATATTTAACTAAAATATTACAATAATACTATTAATTATAAATTTTAACTTTTTTAATTTTATTATTTTACTTATACTTATATTTTAATATTTTTTATATACTACCATGATAATGTATAAATCAGTCATGTCTTAAAGTTTTATTTAAAAATTAATATTTAATAACATTATTTGTTGTTTTTCATAATAGCATCTTTCCGACCACACGGAGGATAGAGAATAACTGCCGAAATCGTTGTGACGCATGCTTGATGTTTTGGCTGAGTCAGGTCCGCCCTAGATTCCAACGCCGGACACAGCAACACTTCTATCTGCTCGTAGCTTTTTTTTCTCCTTTCAGTGTTTGTTTTTATTTATCACTTCCCCTACTAGGACTCTCAGTGTCGGGAACGGTCAAAACTCTACTTCTGAATTCTCCGGCGAATGCAATGAGATCCCCAACAACAACGTCTAACTCCGAACCCAAACCCAAATCTATATCCAAATCCGATTCAGTAACCTTCTCTCTGGTCGAAAATGCCGGGGAATACCAACCCCCTCCCTTGAGCATCTACCACCCCCTCTTGAGACGGTCCCCAAGGTTCACCACGCTTCTTCAAAATGCCGCTGCCACCGACGCCGTCAGAATGTCGAGTTCGCCGAAGCACCTCAGGTTGGCGCATGCAAAGGATCTGAGGAGGTCTCCGAGGCTGAACTCCTCCGCAGAAAGAGGCAATGCCGAGCCGCTACTGGGCGGTGCGGTTGGCGAATCAGGCTCAAAAATGGGAAGGAGCTGTTGGGAAAAGCCCGAGTCGAGAATGTCGGCGAAGGAACAGGAACAGCCTTTGAGACGTTGCCCGAGATTATCGGCGGGGGCTCAAATAGGTTCTCACGTTGTTAAGGTGGGTTGCAATGCTTGTGTAACGTTGCTTTCATTTCCTTTTTCTGGGTTCTTTTGTTCTTTTGTTGTTCACATTTTTTTATAGGATCATTTGCAATGTTTTTATCTAATGAAAGTTTACATGTTCTAAGCGTGTATTTATTTTCAATTTATTTACATGTTCTAGAAGTTTGTTTATTTTAAATTTGTAAACATGATTTTATTCAGAAGTGGATCTGAGTGAAGTTATTATTTGAATTGCGATTTTCTCAGAATGAAAGGTTATCTAGATAATGTTAGATAAAAATCACTTTTAGATTGAAAAAAAAAAAGAACAGAAAAGTTATGACCGTATGAGTTATTTCTTAAGCTTGTTTGATTTTTTTTTTCTTATAAATCCATATCTATTGAGTTTGTTTGATCGTAAAAGAATTGAAATGACTTTTACAATATAATTGTAATTAGAATATTTTTAAAAAACTATTGGTTTCTATATTCTTATTTAAATATCGTTAAAATTATGATGCGATATGAAATTATAAGGGTATTTTTGTCAATAAAAACACTAACTAGGTTTTTTCCCTTTTTTTCCCCTCACTGTGCGAAAACAACAAGATGACCCTTTTACTGTGAGTGATTAGAACATTTGAGCGCAAAATGTGATTTTACTTTACACCCTATTTGGATTTTTTTATTAGTATTTAAATTTTTTTATTAATAGAATAGAATAGAATAAGTGAGAATAGGTTGGAAGAAAAAGAAAGGAACGAAGCTACTTTTCTTTTGTTTGGAAGATTAATAATGGAACATAATTACATAATTTAAGTTTGGAAATTAAATTATAAAGGAACGAAACAAAACTAGAACTGTTACAACCTAAAATTTTATGTTAGATTACTCTGTTGGTCCCTACACTATTTGGGAAAATTCAAATTGGTTTTGATAGTTTAAAAGTTATAAATAAGATTCTATAGTTTAAAAATTATAAATAAGTTCCTATGGTTTCAAATATAGTGTTATTAGGTTCGAATAGGGACTTATTAGTAAGTGGATTCAAGGATCTAATTACACTATATTTTGAAACAATAGGGATTTATTTCTAATTTTTAAACGGTAAGGACCGATTCAAATTTTCCTAAATAATGTAGTGTTCAGCAAAGTAATTTAATCAAAATTATATGAGATTTTCTGAAAATTTATTCCCTCCCAATCCACCCCAATTTTAAGGGAAACAGAAATTAAGTGTTTGAGAAGAAGAGAGAGATAATAGATCCCCTTGAGTTCCTTTCCCTTCCTATTTATTTTCAAACTCCCAAACTAGGAAATTTGTTTCCTTTTCATTCATTCTCTTTTACCTATCATCCAAACAAAACATTAAGGTTACCAAACATGGTAGTACTGTATTTGAGGCACTTCTGTTCTGCAAACAGGCGTTTGGGTTGACTGAATGTCAAACCAAAGATGTTATTATTATTATTATTTTTTGGTTTGTGTTCTCGGCATACCCTTTTATGGGCTTCTCCCCCCCCCCCTTTTTCCATTTTGGTACATTACTCTTATGTTCTTAAAAGCCTGTTCTGTTATAATTTGGGTAAAATTGAAATCGTTGATTCCAGTCTCTTTGCCATAGCTCATCCAAAATTGGTTAATTTTCCATAAATGCTTGAAAATGAGAGTTTCCTTTAAAATAATAATTATTTATGTGTTAAAAGAAAATACATAAAAATTTCTAGAATTTTTGCCTATGTCTATTATTGACTGATTTACCAATTAGGGTGTGGCTTATTTTTCATTTTGATAAAGTTTCCCATTTAGCTTACCAACAAAAATTTTCCTGTTTATGTAAGCATATATCCCCACATTCGTGGTCTTTGCTCTATGGAATCTTAAATTGTGACCTGAGATTTCTTTTTGAATTTTATTTGATTCTCTCAGCTGTTTTTTATTTTAATTCCCAGTTCTTCAATCTAAACTGCTTCTGTTGTTGGCCATCCTCATTTTCTTCAAACTTCTTATGTTTTGATAACTTGGTCTGTGTACCTTATTTTTCCTGGTATTACATTATAATAACGCATTTACAAAATTTACAGCAATGTTGACATACCTTCTTCAATCTTGGTCATATTTCATGGTTTAAAATTCTGTGTATTGTTTCTTAAGTTATGCGGGGGCAAAGATCTGGGGGTCAAGAATTACCATTGAAGTGAGTGAAAAATTGGAAAGTGTGTTTAGTATTTCACTTCCCTGTCCTTATATTAATTGTTTTCAATTCTAGGCCAATTGATGCTTCTTGTTTTTGCAGTGCTCACCTAAAAGACCAAAAATTAATTTTGGATGGGAAATGCTTTCAAGAAAAGAGCCTTGGGAGTTCTCCAAGACTTTCAACTCAGTCTGAATGTAAAAGTGTCTGTCCAAGGACATCATCTCGGAAGATTTTGGAATCCCTTCCAAAGGACCAACTTGTAGTTGTGTTAAGCAATAATTCAAACCCTCATTCAGATGCCAAGCCATGTCCTCTTTCCTTGCATAAAGACAACAAGGGCACCAGGCCTTTCAAACATTCTAATGCGGAGTTCTTTGGTGAGAATCACTTGAGACAGTCCCCAAGACTAAATCCATCAGCAGGAGTACATGCTAGTGAGGCATCTGTTGAAGAGCTGGATGTGAAACTGTTGGATGGAATGAAGCTTAGGAGATCTCCAAGACTTTCATCTTCAAGCGGGAATGAAAACTTGAAAGTTGCTGTTTTTTGGGAAAAAGGAACCTCAAAAGTAGTTCACCAAAATACGAAAAATTCAAAAGTGATTTCTACTTCTATCAAATTGTCTATTTCATCAGATGAACAGCATTCCACAGTTAAAACTGATGAACAGCATTCCAAAGTTAAAACCATCTCAAGAAACTCTAATCCTGGAATTCATGATACAAAATGCTTGAGATGGTCTTCAGACTCTTCACAGGCAATCATATCCCCATCTCAGATTGAAAATGGCAAAACAAATTTTGATTCCTTTGCCTTGCCTGAGTCAGATGAATACCCATCAAGAAAGAAATTTAAGACCTCTGCTTCTTTAACAAATGAAAATGTAAATCACAAAAGCATTCCTTCCTTCATTGGTGAACCAATACCTGATGACGAAGCTCAGAAAAGATGGGGATGGCGTTATGAATTGAAGGTTATTGGCCTGATTCTTTTAATCTGCTCTTCATGCTAGTGGAACTTCAGTATGCTATAGCCAAAAAGGAAAGAAAATTAAGATAAACTTCAGTGTGTGAGGATTTGTTTCACATAACATGTGATGGTCATGTCTGCGTCATTTTTTTTCCCTTTTCTTTTCAGTTATGCTTCTCAAGGGAAAAAAAAAAGGGTTTTCTTTGTTTCTGATAAGATTCAAACAGATTGTATTCCTTTTTTTTTTTTTTTTTGGGTTCTTATTTTTTGGCTGAAGCTTGCAGGACAGAAGATATAAAGATCAAATGTTCAAAATAAAGTAAGTTTTCACTAATTCCCAAACTCTTACCTATATATAGATATATATTTAACCTCTTCTTTCTCAGATGACACATTTTCTAATTCCGTCACTATATATTTTCATTTTCATGTTGCTGATTTCATAGTGAGGATGAAGAAGATGAGATCATTGTAAATGTCAAATGCCATTATGCTCAAGCTAAAATTGGGAATTGCATTTTTAGTCTTGGTGATTGTGCATTTATAAAAGTAAGTGCATAATCATAGAATTTCCTGTTTATCTCTCTCCTGCTTATTTTTGTTGTAATTGAATTATGAAACATCAATTTAGTAGTTCAAACAGAATAACCTTAAGATGAAATAGAGGAGCCTTAGGCTCTTAGCTCAAGTGATAGTTACATCAGTTGTTAATTCTTACTAGTTTGGATCAGTCACATTAGTTCTCGTCCTTTATTAAGATATGATTTGATCTAAATGATGCGCAGCCATATTTTTAATGGCCTTGTTATTATCCTCTTTCATCTTTTAACTAATCTCCTTTACCACAAGATTGCATTGCCATTTCTCTACCTTGAGCTTGTGCAACAACTAATTATCAATCATATAAGTTGAATTTTAGATTCCTAACTCTTAATTGAGGCTATTTATGTAGTCTAATACATGTCTTTTACTTTTTCCTCTTTTTTCATCTGATGTGACTTAACCACCTTACAAGCCTTATCTTTTTACTTCTTCCTTTATCTTAGCCCTTGTTTTTGGATGTGATATTTCCTAATTTCCTCAAAACTTTGTGTCTTAGACTAGATCACAATATTTTAGTTAATGATTCTAGGGCCAAAAAACAAAAAAAAAAAGAAAAGAAAAGGAAAGGAGGTAAAAAAACAGCCTTTTTTATTGTGATTTATCCTTAGCTGCTTTGATTTAGTTGGGAGATTCTTGTGATTGTGGTCAATTAATAATCATCAGTGAATATCTTTACTTGGTGGATGAGAGTAAAGAAAGTTGCTGTAGTGCCTTGTAGGTTCTTGTCCAAGACATGCCATGTAAATCGCTAGAAACTTGTGAAGTGTATATCTAATAAATGAATGTTTGAAGTTTGAGTGAAGTTGGCTATCCAGACATCAAGTGTAAGATTTGAAAACTTGGACTCGAAAGCATCATCATAACTATTGATACGCTAAATTTTCAAATTCATTAAGGGTATTAGCAAGGGATAATGAGTGTCCTTTTAATATCTTAATAGTCACACTGAAGAATTCAATTTGTTACATTTATCAAATCCCATGGAACTGATGCTTGTCAGTATGGCTAGTCATAGTAATCTTTCTACAGTCCATTGTACAGTTGGTGAATAACGTGGCTGTCAGATTCATCTCTGAACCTCAAAATATCATGTGGAGTAATATGAGAGCAAGTTATACTTACATTCTAAGTGATTCTTACAGGGTGAAGCAGAACAAAAATATGTTGGCAAGATTATCGAATTTTTCCAGACAACTGACAGAGAAAACTATTTCCGAGTACAATGGTTTTACAGAATTCAAGATACAGTAAGTATGTCTTTATATTTATTTGGTCTTGTCAAAAGGATATAATGTCCTTGTAACTGTTGCTTTCATTTGATTTTCAGGTTGTCCAAGTTGAAGGGGGTTTTCATGACAAGAGACGTTTATTCTATTCATCAATAATGAATAATAACTTAATAGATTGCATTATAGCAAAAGCCAATGTTATGCATGTAACACCCAGGGAATGACAGATCTTGTTTAGGATCTTTCTGAATTGGTTTGTTCATAATTTCTTCACATGATTGCAGCATTGCTTTATTCAATTGTGAGGTTTATTCTTCTGTCTCTGTACATACTATTGAACATTTTTTTTGGGTACATGACTTCTTGCAGGTTGGTCTGAAGTTGACTTCTGTTTTACCATCTGACTTCTATTATGATATGGAATATTGTGTGGATTACTCTACATTCCACAACATTCCAACAGGTGTGCAATGAGTGTGCCCAGGATGCGGTTAGGCATAAGTTTCTATATCAGTTCTTTTCTTGTTTGGTCTATCATTGAAGAGGGAAAAAAATAAGAATGGATGAAATAGGAGGGAGGAGAGTCAAAAACCTAGTGTGGATTACTCTATCATATATTCCATTGTCATATTGTTAGCCATCCTCCAATTAAAAGGGTGTATGTTATGAGGAAAGGGTAAGGAATTAGAACCTACTTTAGGCATGTTAAGCACTAATCCTAACTGCCAGCAAGTGCAAGGAATCTAGCAGGTTGGTAGGGAAAATCAGTTGGAGGCTTTAGAGAATAAAAAGGGAAGAAGAAGAGGAAGCAAGCAAAGAGGAATTTGAATTGTGTTTAGGGAGGAAGAGTTTAAGACCTCTCAAAAATCCTGGGAATTACTTGTATTTTCATTTGCTGTCATTCTTCCATATTCTTGTAATTCCAACCCCTCTGTTACTGGTATTCCATTGATATCAGTCACAGGAGAGGAGATACATACTTATATTCTACCATTTCTTATTTCTGACCCAATTCCAATTACATATCAATACTTTTAAATTCCTTTCATCCTTAAGTTATCAATACTGCCTGCTTTAAACTGTTTATTGAAAACAAAGTGTGCTTTGGGATATCTATTAAAAAAATTGCAATTCATGATGTTCCAATTAAGATTTTAAGTACGTGTTTTGTTTTGTTAAGATTTATATCTAAACAATGTCTATATATTGCCTTAGATAAGCCCATTAAGAGTAGTGGGTTAACACCACCTACTATTCTGGAGACTCACCCAACATTGGCCTCCACAATAACCAAGAGTAATGTACCTAGTTCTGAGTCACACAAGGCAGAATTAGCATTACTAGATCTCTACTCTGGCTGTGGTGGCATGTCTACTGGATTGTGCTTAGGTGCCAAAGTTTCTTCAATTAACCTTGTGACGGTACCACATATGAAATCTTTATCTCTAAAGAATTTCTTCCTATCCATTAATTACATTAAACATCTTCTGCGATGCATTGATCTTACCTATGGTCCCTTTTTGCTCAGAGATGGGCTGTTGATAGTGATAGGCCTGCAAGTGAAAGCTTGAAACTAAACCATCCAGATACGCATGTGAGTGCCTGTCTTCTGATACAATAAAGATATTTGGTAGTAACTTACATTCAGAGATATTATATCTGTCTTTCTTCATTGTATATAGGTGAGAAATGAATCTGCTGAGGACATTTTGGAACTACTGAAGGAATGGGAAAAGCTATGCAAACGTTATAAGGTCAATGATGCCAAAAGAACACTGCCATTACGATTGAAGAGCTCAGAAGGAGCAAAGAAACAAGTGAATTCTCAAGCTCATGATATTCCTGCTGGTGAATACGAAGTTTCTAGGTTTGTTGATATATGCTATGGTGATCCCTGTGAAACAGGGAAACGTAGTCTGTATTTGAAGGTAATAAATCTGATGTCAACTTGTGGGTAATCTTTTTTTTTTTTCCCAATTATAACCTTATTCTTCTTGAAATTATTTTGTAGATATATTTTCTGAGCTTCCTTTAAAAAGTCATAATAATGAGACCCTCGTGTGACTAATACTTGCAATTTTGTCAACTTCACATATATTCACAATAAGGATAAACATAGTATCACAGTTTGGGCAACAAACCTGTTGCCCATGACGCATGCAACATTGAAATGCAGCCCATCACATACGTCACCCCTCTATTTCACATCCTAATCCATTGTCAGCAGCAGCCTCCAGCAAAGTCTGGCTAGTTCCTGCCAGATCCGGCCACCTCCCACCATTTCCGGCCCGTTCCTGTCAGTTCTGGCCAGTGCTGGCCATTTCCTGCCACCTCCCCCGCTCCCACTGCCCTTTTCCCCAGTTTTGGCCGGTTCCCAGCCCTTTTGGGCTGTCTATTTTTGTTTTTCCTCTGTTTTGGCTTGTTCCCAGCCACTCTTGGCTATTTGTTTAATGTTTTAAGTTGTTTTAATGTATGAGAAACTAAATATTATGTTTACTATGACAATATGAGTGATGATTTATATATCTACTTGGAATTGTTTTATTTATATATTATTGTATTTAGGATTATATTAAATATATCTAATATAACGTGTGCTGCACTTTAGTGTTATCCTGCACATCACAACATGCATCGCACATCTGTGCCATGAGGCCTTGTCATAGTAGTGCGCCGCGCACCATAGATAACTACGCATAGTACAGATGGATTAAAAGAGAGCCAGAGAGACAATTATTGTGGGTTATAAAGGCACGCAAATATAGTCGGTTTAATCTGTCTGTAGGATTCTTATAACCCCCCCGCCCCCCATCCTTCCCACCCGTCTAATTCTGCCACTAGTGAAAATGGCTGCTTTCCTTGCTCCATCAATAAAAGGGAAGAGAGAAAAGTTCAAGTGAGATGGAAATGAGGGCTTGGAGGTGTAAAGTCAGTTTAAAGACAACCAAAAAATAGTATAATGACAATTACTTATACATTAGAAAGTGCCCTAACTATCCTAGGATTGTGATTAAATGAGTAAAGCTGTTTCTGAATTTTCTTTGGTAAGTGCTCAGATTGAACTTAACATTTACACTAATTAATCTAAGCCTGAGCATTTTAAGTATTAAGTCATATGCTTGTGGGCTCTTATAAATAAAATTGATTTATTTATTATTTTTAATCTGTATTATTCTATACTACTATCTAAAGGGAATTGTGAGGTTTGTTATCTAATTTTAAGTCTTTCCAAAATGCCCTCATTAGCCATTTGGAAACACAATACTTCGTGACTGTCACCTATCTTTTAAATATTTTTTATATTTCGTAATTGCTTCTTCTACATTGCTGCTTCTGCATTTTCTTTTTCTTGCATCTTTTAAAACATTATCAATTGCGTTTGAATTAATATACTTAATCTTATAAAAATAAATAAATAATAAAAAATACAAATTGACTGTCACATAAGTATATGTTAATTTGGTAGTTAAAATAACTTGTATACATATGCAATTACGCACACTTATTTATGAATGCATTTAATGTATTTTAAATGAATTTTCTGTAATTAAAATATAGCTAAAATTTAAAACTTAGCTTGACTGCTTGAGCCCTGGTTAAAGCATGGGTTTTCATTACCTCTTCCTTTTCTGTTAATAAAGGAACTGTATAATGTTTTGGATTCTCCAAAATAAACCTTGCTTTTTGAAGATTGTTGAGCATGTCTTTTTGCAGACCCTTCTTTTTTACTGAATATAAGATACTGCAAGTAATAATAGATGAAGGGACCATGCAAGCTTCAGACACTGCTGGATGGAAGCCAAAAAATGATAATAGATTCACCTATATTAATATGCATGTATAAAGGAGGACACTTGCTGATGAACATGGCCAGACGGCTTGAAGAAAATCTGGCCGGCCCATCTGAAGAACATTGCCAGAGCTCCAGCCATGCACCAGGAAGACCATCTGCACATGAATTCACATGCCATTCTGTGTTAGACTTTGCAGACAGCTCTTCCTGTGCTTTTCTGGCGACTCTGTAGCCTATATTTCTGATTCCCAGTAGTTTGAAATTTTCCCTTTTCTTCTTCTCTTCTGTTTTTTGCTGTTTTAGGCTAAAACAGCTTGTTCTTTGGCTAATTATGGGAGCCATAAGGTGTTTGTCGATTGAAGCTAAAACTTATGATATTACTTTGGAGGATTCTAGTAAGTTTTCCTATTTGAATATTCTAGAAGGTGGAAGGGGTTTCTATAAGATCATTCTAGACCGTGTCGCCTCATTCTGGCTCTTGTCTTCTCTTTGAGATCTTGGTGATGCGGAAGAGAACTCCCCTTTTTTCAGTCAGTGCAGGGAAGGAGGAAAATCCTTTGTTTCCTTGAAGAGGAGGAACAATAGAGGAAGATTCTTGTCAGTAACAGAATTTTCTCAGATGGTGGGAAACATAGCATGATAATGATGCCATCAGGACCTTTTGGTAGAGGTTGGTTGCATTTTGGAAGGGTTGTGGCAGATCTCTTAGCTCTACAATCTGTTTCCATAATGAAAGATTATCAGGAAGTGGGTGGCAATGTCACAGGACAGTTTCCTGCTCATGGTTATGCTGAGGTGGTGAAGAAATTATATGTTCAAAATAGAGAAGGTTCAAGTCAGCGAAAGGTCATCTCCTCTTCTCATTTAAGGCAATTAAACAATGCTGTCCTTATGCTTTCTTTAAATCGGACACTTGTTGTTAATTTCTCTCATGGGCGAAAAAGAGAAATGTTTTGGGTCTAAGGTACAAAAAAACAAGAAGCTATTGTTCTAAAGACTATTTAAGAAAGAACAAAACGGAGTGTTTTTTCCAGGTTAGGAG
>WOFL01000222.1:0-12073 GCA_012978445.1 Dipteryx alata
ACAAAATATGATGCTAAGGGTGTAATAGAGAGATATAAGATCAGACTAATTGTTAAAGGGTATAACTAGAGGGAAATAATTGATTATAAGAAGAATTTCTAACCAATCTCTACTAAAGACTCATTGAGTTATCATAGCATTGATTGCTCAATTTGATTTAGAGCTCTATCAGATAGATATTAAAAATACATCTCTAATGGTAATTTGTATAAAGACATAGATCAACCTTGTAGTTTTAAAGGGGTCGATAAAGAGTACATAGTCTGCAAATTGAGGAGATCTATTTATAATTTAAGATAGGCTTTCAAGTAATGGTACCTAAAATTTAATAAAATTATTTGCTTTATTAGCTTTAAAGAAAATACAATTGATCAATACATTTATATAAAGAATAATGAGAGCACATTCATTATACTTGTCTTGTACATTGATGATATACTTTTGGTCAGTAATGACATAAGATTTCTGTGTGAGATCAAGAAAATGTTATCAACCCATTTTGATATAAAGGATCTTGGAGATGCTTTTCTTGTTCTAGGTATAGAAATTCGTCGTGATAGATCTCATGGTATTCTTGGCTTATCTTATAAGGGCTACATAGAAAAAATTCTGAACAAATTTAATATACAATCTTATAATTCTTGTGTTACACCTATTCAAATGGGTGACAGACTATTTAATATCTAATGTCCTCAGAATAATAAAGAAAGAATAGAAAAAGAAAAGATCTTATATACTTTTACTGTTAGTAATCTTATGTATGCTTAGGTTTGTATACGTCCTGATATTACTTTTGTTATTAGTATACTTGGAAGATATCTTAGCAATCTTGGTATGAGTTATTAGCAAACTACAAAGCATATCTTAAGGTATTTACAAGATATTAAGAACCATATACTTACCTACAGAAAGTCAGATCACGCTGAGGTAATAAGCTGTTTTGACTCTAATTACGTTGGCTGCCCTAATGATCATAAATTTACTTTAGTATATATCTTTAAGTTCGTTGAAAGAGCTGTATCCTAAAAAGATGCCAAATAGATGTTCACAACAACCTTAGGTATTGAGGCAAAGTATATTGTTTGTTATGAGGTCGCATGTTAAGCAATATGGTTTAGAAATTTAATATTAGAATTCTATCTTGTGAAAAGCATTTCTAAGCTTCTAATCATATATTATGATAATTTTATTGTGGTATTCTTCTCTTATAACAATAAGAGTTCTAAACATTTAAAACATTTTGACACATAGTATATGTTTGATAGATAGAAGATTTAAGAGTTTCAGACTCATGTCGAACACATCTCCACAAAGCTCATGATTGTAGATCCCTTAACCAAAGGCTTGGTTGCTAAAGTGTCTGCAGGTCATGTAACTTGTATAAGACTAGTGAAATCTTTTAATGCCCTTGTTTAGTAATAGTTTATTTTGTAATTTCCTTTCAATTATGTCTCGAGACTATATATATATACATTTCACTATTGTTATCATTGCTATATAATATGTTTTTATTTTGTGCAGTTTGTTTACACATATGGTAAATTATAGAGATATTTTAAACTCCGTCTCATTTTGTTATACTGAGATATTTTATTAAATCTCAAAAAGGCATCATGGGGAGATGTTAGGGCTATTTTAGTTGGAATTACACAATTGATCAAACTTTTGATGTACTTTTTCATGATGGTTCCACATATCTTTTGGATAGGTTACCAAGATATAAGCATCTAGTATATATGATTTTAGCATTTATCGGGTATAATATTTTATCTTACTAGGATGCTTATAATCTCATTTTGGATAAATTGGTGAGAATGTTTGCTCTATTTTAATATTGTCTTGTGGCACATATTATTTAATTAATTTGAAGCACTTTTGTTAAAATAAAAATAATCTGACCATACTATCAAAGTGGGTGAATGTTAAAAATATTTTATGTGGATTAGCATAATTAAGATTAATTTATTTCATGTTAAAAGTCAAATTAATTGAATGTTAAATTAAGTATATTATTTAGACCTAATATGTTATTAGTATTATTAATGAGCATACTAAAGTTAGCATATATCATATATGAAACTTAAACTTTATGTATGAACTTTTCATGATAAGTTAGTCTAGTATTTTTACACTAGGAGAGACTCAAATTCCTTTCCATATATATCAGTATTTCACCGCTCCATTAATGCCATAGAAAAAACTCTGATTGTGGGATAGAGATAGTTTCTCTCCTGCTATACACGCACATAGAGCACTTTTCGTTTTGCGATTCCTTCAAACTTCTGAATAATGGAGCATATGGGCACAGATAATTTTATAACCTTATCTTTGTAATATATTGTTGATAAATATATGTTATATTTGGAGTTAATTCAATCTAAGTTTTTCTGGATGGTTTAATTGTTATTTATCAATTAACTCTATCTGTCTTTTATTTCTTTGGGCCTAGAGTATATGAAATGAAGCACATGATGAGGATCTGCAATGGTCTATATGGTGGCTTGGAGAATTTGGCCAAGATTTTGAAGGTGGATCGGCTTGCTGGGAAGAGTCACCAAGCTGGTTCGGACAGTTTGCTGGCTCTGCAGACTTTTATAAAGCTTCGAGATGTCTACTTAAGTGATAACGTGAACATGGCCATGTTCCAAAGTATTTTGTATGGTCTTGATTCTTAAAGCTGTATACCCTTGTAAAGCATTGGCCTACAATGAAATTTTTTAATGATATATAAATTGAATATTTTATTTGGAATTTTTCAATAAAGCAGTGCATTTGATAGCTTCCTTTTTGAAATAGATGGAAATCTTGTCACTGTTGCCTTAAAAAACCATAAAACTTACAAGGAATTAACCTGAAATAAATAGAAATGGACTGCAATGATAAATAACCAATAGCATTTCTCCTCTGCATATTTTTACTAATTACTCCAATTAATTTAAAAGAGACAACTGGATGTTATAAGTAGTATGGTTAAGGTATACCTTGGATTGTGGGTAGAATTATTTACCTTCAGAGTTTGAGACTGATATTGCTGGTGGTTCTGGAAGCACAGCACATACAAGCTATTCAGAAGCAAATAGCATACTAATAGAAGTTTTTAAGGTTACATACAAATTTTCGTTGTCTATCTAGTAGCTTCTGCCATTATAATTAGTTGCACAATATAGGAAGGGAGCGTGGCGTAATTAACATAACTATGGTATCTTTGTGTGTGTTTATTTATTGTTGTTGTGAAGCAGGCAAATGTAGTGGCAAAGATGTAGTGTGGGATCCAAGGGAGAAGGTGTCCAGCACTGTGGAAGACCTTCAGCTGGACTCTTTGGTTGTTGGAAGCGGTTGTTAGGTCCCATTAATTGGTAACAATATTTTAAACTATACTAACATGGTTTAACATTCCTTTGGCTTTTCGTCTATGTTTTAAAGACTGCATGTAAAAGTTTAAATGTCAATAGAAAATTTGTACAGAAAATGTTCAAATGGGTCCAGTTAAACTCAAATGCTTCCATGGATGTAGCTGTGAAGAGTTGTACACTGGTAAATCATATCAAAACAACTGAAGTTTGTTATATATGGTAAGTTCTGTCATGTGTAGGCAATTAACCTTTTTCTTGAGCTCTTATGGTAAGTTCTTTCTCATATGTAGTTCTTTTCGCTTGGTCATTTTGGCTACACTTATGTGCATTTCTGATGAAAACAAAAAGAATTTCTGTAGAAAATAAAACAATAGCAAGAGCTTCAAAGAAACGACTTATATAAAACAACCGTTATTAAGTCTCTATTTGCCTTTCCGTAAGAGAATATAGGATGAGCATCAAAGAGGGGCCACAAAAATACTCCTATCTGCTTAAATGTATTACTGTGGGAGATAGATGACTCTTGATATCAGATTTTATCACAGGTTTAGACGGGCATATGAAATTTGTAATAGTTTGAATCCACAAAGAAAAGTTGTGGGAAGCTTTGAGCTCCACTAGTTTAAGAAGGGTACCGCAATGTTTATAACAAAACTCGTCATAAAGCCAATAACTTATATTTCTGGATATCCTATAAGGACATTTATTTTGAATCTTTGTTCATTTTTTTTGAAATCTATTTCTCTTAACACATTTATCAAAATCCTAGTTGTTGTCTTGATGCAGTGAATAGCGTGCGGATGAAAACTAGAAATACCCAACAATTATGTGCTGTAAGAGAACTAGAGAAGCGAGAGATAACATGCTTTATATTTTGGTACCAAACAGGCACTTGAAATCCAAATCATTGTAACCTCAGTCTTTCTACCTAGTTTGGGATAAAGAGGTATGAAACAAAGTTTCTAGGTTTTGGACCAAATTTACTAGCTTGTGGCTATTCTTTATTAAACTCAAAACAAAAGAATAATTCAATATAGTTACACCTAATAGGGTCTCAAGCAGAATCAAATGACTTAGTATGGCTGCACTCAATGGTGTACAAAACTGTTTCAAATAGTTTAGTATGACATTACCTTTTTGGGACACAATAGATTCATAACAGTTTCATAATGTTCAACATGGCATATCCTGTTCATCATGCCATGAAATTTGAATTCTATTAAATGTTCACTGTTCACAATTAGCACTCAATTGATTCTCGTTTTTTTTTTTTTTTTAAAAAAAAGAACACGTTTCTCTTTCCAAGCTACGGCAGAATATATTCATCTATGAATGCTTCGGACCAAAGAAACTCTTTATATCAATAATCCTTCTAGGACATATACAAATGATCCAGATATATACATGAAATTTCTTGATTAAACCAGTGAATGGACGTCATACAAACTGACTGGAAACCATCATAAATTCATCTAAATCCAACTTCAGTTACTAATACCAATGGAAGGCCCAGCAGGTCATAGTCATTATGCAACATGGGCCAACAACCACAAAACCTTGATCAATAGCGGGCTACACGGTACAAGGACTTAGTATCTTGTCTCCAAAAGAGGCATCTCCTACTTATTTCTCAATTTCCGTCCTTCACGGCTAAAGGATAAAGCAACATTTAGAGCTTGGAAAGTCTTTTTTTTTTTTTTTTCTCAATAGAACTTGTAAACATTTACTTTTAAAAATCAAAAGAGCACATCATACATATTTATGCATATTGACGATTTTTATTTGTTGATGTATGGTTACTTATTACATATCTGTCGAGTCAGATACATAACTATTATCCCACATGTTATGTTTTAAAATGGTTGGAAAGCCTCAGATCAATAAAAGAAAAAAAAAAAAGGCTGGAAAGCCAATAGCTGGGTGCGAGCTCTCAATGAATAAGCTAGTGTGAGCAATAGACGGGTAAGTTACGTTCATGTGGCGTAATAGATATATTCTTATTTACTAGAGCACTACACTAAACTATTAAGAGGTACCGCACGCGGGACGTAACATGGAGTCCATAAATATTTCGCAGGTTAGGGACCCTTGTTTATAAGCGGGTGGGGCCACTAGCCATAATCTTTATGTGGATTTGTTTTAGCTGACGGCCTTTCCATGCCGAGCTGGAGCTGGAGCACAGCGTAGCGAACGGGCTAATAAACGAGGCTCTACAGATTGGACCTGAAATGGAAAAGAATAAAATAAAAGAAAATGAGATGGATAACATTACTCCAGATAATAATATTCATCTTTCAAGTTAATTAGTTTTAAGTTTTTTTTTTCCTCAAAGAGTTGCTCTTATGTAACAGGAAAAAAAAAAGAAGAAAGGTTGCTCTTCAATTCTAAATTACAGTCGACAATATCAATGGGGGTTATCTACTTAATGATATATCTTACCTATCCATGGCAACTAGATCTGATACCCATCAATTTCTTTATGCGAAAGATGGTGAGTACGGTGATATGTGAAACATAAAATTATTATTACACCAAAAGAATCGATGTGCTGGTGCTAAATATAATATTTTCCATGTATTTAAATTTAAATTTAATTTATTATGAGTATAAAAATTTTTATATTATCGTTTAATCATATGTTATTATATATTTAATTTTTTAAATAATTATTATTGTAATTAAAGTTTTTAAATAATATATCAAAATATGATTAAAGAATAGTATAAGAAAAAAAATTTTTACAGTGAAAATAAATATTAATTAAATCACTTTTTAATTACATAAAAATTTAATTTGAAATAAATAACTGAAACTTGTTTTTAAGAGTTGGGCTGCCTGAATGAGCAAGGATATACGTTAATCTTCATAAAATTAATAATTCATCCATTTTTTTTAAAGGTGCAAACTTATAATTTCTTAAGATTAGCTTATTGGTGAGAAGTTTATATAGTTTTTAACCACTAACCTACTCTTATTGATTTCTATTCAATTAAGTTTAAGTATTTTAAACTATCATGAGAATTTGCCACTCAAATTATTTTCTCGACTATTAAGAGGATATAATCAATGCTTTTTTGGGGCTGAATTTATGAATAATAGCATAACTTATCTCCATGTTTGAATATGATGTACTTGTATTATCCTATAGACACAAGTTGAACATATTATTATTATTATTATTATACAACGGAACAAAGCCCAACAGACTAAACTCTAGACAGTTCTAGAAAGCAACACTAGAATAATCGGCTAGGAAACTGGACGAAACAAAAGCTGGAAGAACAGAAAACCTATGAAACCACAAGGTAAAGAATGCCCATGCCGAGCAAAGAAATATATACGGTGCAGCATAGATAGCCGCATGATTCTCAACATTATTGATAACGATCAGGCTGCTAGTCTAACATCGAAGACGAATGTTTCAGATTCGTATTCCATGTGGAATGAGCATTCCCTTTCTCATTTTTGAACCAAACATGGAAATGGGAAATGTCTCATTCCTTTCTTTTTCTTTTCATCATACCAAATGGGTCCTTAGCAATTCTCACACTATAATTTTGACATTGATATTCTCCAATATAACACTCTATGAGTCGTGACCCATGAGCTATGCAGTACAGAGACGACATAAGACATGGATATGATACAATACGAATATGAGAATATGACGAATTTTAAAAATTTCAAGACACGAAACAATTAGGATGTGAAATATAAGATTTATATAAAAATACGAATTCTTAAGATGTATAAGTAAGATAGAATTAAGCATATATAATTAAAATATGAAAAATACGATGTAGTAATTAATAGTATAAATCTTATAGACATTAAAAATGCAGGCATTAGTCATTAGACACAATAAAAAATTATAATTTATCCAATTCTTATGATGTCACACTAATATTGCTACAAAATTGAAAAATTTAAGACAAATTTTTTTTCAATTTATACTAGAAGTACCCTAAGGTGTTTGAAGAATGTCATATATGAATACGTATACGATAGCGATACAACAACTATTTTGAAGTATATTTACTTCCTTGGTCACGAGTCACGACCATAACCATAGTTGGTATGCTACCAAAAGTCAAAGGTCAATTTGTTCATGAAACCATCAACCATCAACCATCAAATTGGTCATAATAAGAAATCTTTCCAATCATTCTGAAAACAAAGCATTTGGACGCAAAAAAAAAAAACTGTAATAAACCTTTACGTATTTGTGATCTTTTCCAAGAAAACATACCTCGTTCTGTTTTATTTTGACATAAACTCTATGTCAATCAAGTATAGTTCCACATTCTTCCAAGGCATTTCTTTTGCTCATCCTAAAGAAAAGCAGGATTATAAAATAACTAAACAAACAAATAAAAGCATATACACGTGTGTGCATGTAATAATAATAAAATATTTGTCATTAACAAAAAAATAAAAAATCAGAAAGTTGTCACAAAGATAACATGAAGATATATTGCTTTTCACTTAGAGAACTAATTAATTACATAATATAATTTAAAAAAATTTGAGATATTGTAAGATATTCTAATATATACTTTTTCTCAAATTAAAGTTTACTGAACTTAAAACTTGTTACAAATAAATACTATTAAAATAAAATAATTAAATAATAATGTTGGCTAGTGTGAATTACAGTCAATATAATACGACTAGAATGATTCATTGACAAGGAGAGAATTATGTGAGATGTAGCAATCGAAGTCACTAGTGGTATGACTCATCAATGGAAGAGAAATTGCCACTAGAATAATCATCAATGGGAAAAGAAATGTTTAGGTTGGTGTAAATTATAGCTAATAGAGAAGTCATCACTGATATTATTATTTTTAGGAAAAGAGTCACCACCAGTATGATTCATCAGTGGGAAAACAAGTCATTATTGGAACAATGTTGCTGAAAAAGACATTACCACTGGTATGATTCATTAGTGGGAAAAATGTCATGGACTATTTATTACAAAAGTTTAAGCTACTAGGTAAAAGCACATAAATCTCAAAAGTTTAAACTGTTAGATAAAGGCACATAAATCATTTTATACTCAAACACGCCTCTTCATGCAAGAACTCTTTAGGTTTGAAGCATGAACATTACACAAGCTCATTTTATACCTTGTACTTAAATTAAACATTATTTTAAAGAATTGAAAGTAGAAAGGATTGGCCTCTTAAATTTTTAGTTATAGAAGTTTTGATACCATCTTATGAACCATCTATTTTAATTTATTAGGTGAAAACACATAAATAGTTTCATACTTTAATAAGAAATAACCACAAAATTGTTTTTAGTGAAAAAAGAAGTCACCACTAAAATGATCATTGGTGGGAGTCACTATTCTGACACAGCCATATTTTAGCACAACTATGATAGTCACAACACAACCATATTTCAACATAGCCAAGAGAGTTATCTTCTCACCTAATGAAATCATTGAGGGATCTACCATGACAGCATTGCATGATAGGCTTTAGGTTCGTATGGTTGTATTTCTAGTATTTGGTTGCTTACTTCAAGAGAGTATTTCAAATGAGCTTGGAGAATAATTTTGGAAATGGTTGAAGAATATTTCGATCCATAGTTATGCCATGGCACCGTGGCACTTAAAGTAGGGCCAAGTGCCACAAATCACATATTGTGTTACAAAACACATGAGGTGCACCATGGCATGGGCAACATAGGTAACAAATTAGTTGCCCATAGCGCATGCAATGTCACCTCAGTTAAACATAGCAATTACTACTTTTCACTAAAATTGCCCTTAATAATTTAGAATTTTTTTTTGAAAAGGCCGTGTTACTTCTCTTTATTTCACTCTTTCACGCAAATCACACCCTACCCATCAACCTCCACAATCAACATAGCCTCCAGTAGAGTTTGAAGACTTCGTCCACCCATTTTTGGCCATTTTCGATGAGACCCAGCTATCGTTGACTGTTTCTGGCCTATTCTTGTCAAGTTTCCATAAGTTTCGACTACCTCCCTCGACTTCTTGCAATTCTAATCCATTCCTACCTGTTTGGGCTTGTTCCCAATCACTTTGGCCATCTCCCGCTACCCCATGCTGTTTTTCTCTATTTCGATGAGGACCTAGCCACTTTATATATTATAAAATGAGTTCAAGTTAGTCAAAGAAAGCAGACATAGTTTGGAAATATTATATTTGTCCAAAACCTACTAATAGGAATCAAGTGGTGTGTAATTTTTATCAAAAAGTCATGCATGAAGGTATTACACGACCCAAAAAACACTTTGTTAGAGGGCATAAAAATGTCATAATTTGTGATTCATATTCTGCCCATGTTAAAGAAGAGATTAGGCAATTTATGAATAAAAAATCTGAGCTTAAAGAACAAAAAAATTTAGTGTAACATGCTACCATTTAGAATTTTGATTTAATAAATGATGAAAGTGAGGATAATATGGGTTAAATGCCCATTAACAAGAGCAAGACAGAAAGGGCCTCTTCAAGTGAAAGTTCGAAACAAGAGCAAGGGAGCCAAGAAAGTTCTAAAATACCACCTTTTAAGAAGCCAAGACAAAAGGGGCCGCTAACTTTATATTTTACATGAAATCTAGAAGTAGTGGTTCAAGAAAGAAAAAGAAAGCAACAAAACCATAAATGAGCATTACAAGAAGGAAGTAAGGGAGAAAACATGTAAGAATATTGCAAGATAGTTCCATGATTCAAGAATCCCTTTTAATGCAGTTAATTATAATAGTTTTTTTTTGTGATGATTGAAAATATTACACAATATGGCCATAATTTGAAACTACCTAATTTTCATGAGGTGAGAGTTTCACTTTTTAGGAAGGAGGTAGAGCACACACACCATTTGATACAAAAACATAGAGAGTAATATGTACAACTTGGATGCTCGATCATAGCAAATGGGTGGAAAGATAGATGGGCAAGGACTCTAATTAACTTCTTGGTGAATAGTCCAAAAGCAACCGTCTTCATTGAGTTTATTGATACTTTTTCTTTTGTGAAGAGTAGATAAAAGATGTATAAGTTGTTTGATAAGTTTGTATAGAAGATTGGACTAGCCAATGTGGTTTTAGTTGTCACTGATAGTTCTTCAAATAATGTATATATTGGTAAACTTTCTTCTCTAATTTCTCTCACTTTAATAATTTAGTTTAATAATGCACCCTTTATATTCTTACTTTATAAATTATTTGTAATAAGAAAATTGTTGGAAGCAATATATCCACACATATACAGGATTCCATATGCTGCACATTATTTAGATTTAATGTTGAAAGATATTGGGAGAATAAAAATTTCTATTTCACAATAAAGGAGGCATCGGAAGTAACTAGTTATATGTATAACCATACAAGTGTTTTGAACTTGATGAGGCGCTTCATAATGCAAAAAGAGCTATTTAGGCTAGCAAAAACTAGATTTGCTATTGTCTGTATCAAATTCTCTAGCATCCATCAACAAAAGGTTAATTTGAGAAAGATATTTATCTCTGAAGAGTAGTCAATTAGCAAATTGACAAAAGAACAAAGAGGAAACGAGTAAATAAAATTATTCTTAGTACTTTATTTTGAAATAATATTGTTTATTTATTCCTTTAAGGTTGTTGGCTCTTTGATTCATGTACTTTGATTACTTGATGGTGAGAAAAAGCCTCCAATAAGATATATTTATGAGACAATGGATAGAGTAAAGGAAGTCATTGTCAAGACTTTAATCAGAATGAACACAAATAAAAAGAAATGTTTAAAATTATTGATAGAATATGGGATGTACATCTTTATTGCCCTCTGCATACAGTTGGGTATTATTTGAATCTGAAATTTTTTTACTCAAACCCCAACATTGAGACTAATAAAGAAGTAAATTCTAGTTTGATACAATGTATCAAAAGATAGGTGTCTGATGCTAATGTTTATTGGAAAGGAATTGAGTATATACAAGAAAGCAAAAGGACCTTTGGAAGTCAAATGACTATAAGAAACAAAACAAAAAGGGCACTAGGTAAGTGAAAGAGTTTGACTATTATATAACTACTTTAGTTAATTGTAAATTTTCTATTAATACATTCTAACTAATCTAATTTAATAGCTGAGTGGTAGTCTATATACGGTTCAACTGCTCCTAATTTACAAGTATTTGCTAAAAAGATTCTTAGTCTTACTTGTAGTGCATCTAGGTTTGAAAGAAATTAGAGTGTGTTTGAAAATGTGAGTAACCATGTTCGAGGATCAATTGAATAACAATGATTATAGTTTAAAAGTTTGAATGACTAATAAGTAATAATTATTTGTTAACTGTAGCTTCACATCAAAAGGAGAAATAGGCTTGTACAATCAAAATTGAATGATTTGGTTTTTGTTAAGTATAATAGGGCTTTGACAAGATATAACATTCGTGACTCCATTGACCCAATCTCATTGAAAGAGATTGATGATAGTAATGAATGGTTGATTAGCTCATTGGATGACGAAAATGATGCTGATGACTTTGTTTTTTATGATACTGATTTGACTTGGGATGATGTAGCAAGAGCTACCAGAGCTGAGGAGCCTACTCGTTCTCTTAGAACTAATAAATCATCTTTTTCAACTTCAACATTGAGAAAGACTAAGAATGTGGCAGGAGCATCATCCTCACAAGCTTTTTCCATTGCCGATCAACTTGATCCTATTGATGAAGTAGAAGCAGAATCGGACACGGAAGAGGAGGACAT
>WOFL01000223.1:0-12015 GCA_012978445.1 Dipteryx alata
GATTAAAACACTTGAACCCTCTTTGATTTGGAACATAGCTAATAAATATGCATTTTTAAGCTCGAGGAGCAAGTTTAGAATGAGAAATATTTGGCAAATGCATAAAGACAATAAAACCAAAAATTTTTAAGGGTAAGTTAGCATGCATCCTATATGTTAGAAAAATAGATTTGAAGTTATCTAAAGGTGTGTTAAACTTCAACACACGAGTACGCATCTTGTTTATCAAATATGATGTAGTCAAGACAGCCTTCCCCCATAAATATTTGGAAACATTTACAGCAAACATAATAGCATGAGCTACTTCAAGTAAATGTTTATTCTTTCTTTTAACAAGGCCATTTTGTTGGAGAGTATTTAGATATGTAGGCTGATACTAAATCCTTTTTTGTATTAAAAAATTCCTTAAATAAGTATTAAAATACTCAGTTCCATTTTTAATATAAAGGATACTTATTTTTGTCTTAAACTAATTTTCAACCAAATTGTAAAAAGTCTTAAATAAACTTGCTACATCCAATTTGTCATGCATCAAATATATCCAATACAATTATGTACGATCCTCAATAAAAATGACAAACCACTTTTTTTCAAATTGTGTAGAAATTTTTAAGAGTCCCCAAACATCACAATGAATTAGATGAAAAGGTTTTGATGCACGATAGGGTTTGGGAGTATAAGACATGTGATGACTTTTGCAAAGAACACAACTTTCACATTAAAAAAATGAGCAATCCATATCTTTAAAAAAAGCTAGAAACAAATGTTTAAAATATTGAAAACTTAGATGCTAAGCCTATGATGCCAAAGCATCATTTGTTCTTGGACAAATTGAGAATATATACCACTAAAAACTTGAACTACTTTATTCTTGGAGGAATTGTCTTCAAAATAATAGAGCCCATCTATCATCCCAACACTACCAATTGTCTTCCTCGAAGTCTGGTCTTGAAATAAACAATAAGACTTTGAGGATTTAACATGACAATGAGAATCTTTGCAAAGCTTATAGATAAAAAGTTATAGGATAGTTTAGGGACATAGAGGATAGATTTTAAGTCAATGACCTTGGATAGGGTTATTAAACCTTTTCCTGTAATAGGTGAGAAACTACCATCTACAATTTTGATTTTTTCATTTCTAGAACAAGGAGAATAAGTTTTAAATAAAGATGAAAGACTGGTCATGTGATCAAATGCACCTGAATCAATGATCCATGGTACAGATGAATTAGAGAAACAGGATAAGCTAAAACCATTGAAATTACCTATTTGTGCAAGTGAACCACGAGGAGTACCAGATGATGAATTGGTTTTTAGTAGTTTTAGAAGTTGTTCAATTTGCTCTATGGTAAGAGAACTCTTCTTGGCCTTATGGGCTATAGGTGGAGCTCGATTATGCTTAGAACCCTTTAAATGTCCTGGTTCACTTTTACGCTTCCAGCAAGTTTTACAAGTATGCCGGGGTCTCTTGCGGTGATCACACTATAATTATGTAAGGTCATCAGTCCTTCTCTGGTTGGAAGTGTTTCTGCTAGTAGCCAAGGCAGTGGTGTTAGTTGAAACTAAATTTACTTTGTTTTTTCCAAGCATAACACTTCTTGTTTCTTCTTTTCTTACATCAGATAATACCTCACTAATTGAAGAGAGAGTTTCCTTTCCAATAATCCTTCCACGAACTTCATTAAGATCGTCATCAAGTCCAGGCAAGAACTTGAAGATTCTGCCTTCTTCTACCATTTGCTTGTGATGTTTGGCATCTTTAGGTGACTTTCACTTGTAGGTATTGAATAGGTCCAAATCCTGCCAAACCCGCTTGAGATTATAGAAGTATTTAGTAACACTTTCTCTTATTTAAAGAATTTCATTGATCTTCAAAGTTAATTTGTAAATTTGAGATTTATTACCCATATCAGAGTACATTTTAGAAATGTTATCCCACAGCTCCTTGGCTATAGGATAACACATATAATTATAGCTGATATCCTCTTCCATGGAATTGAATAACCAGGTTATAATCATGGAATTTTTAGCATCCTAAATAGCATATTGAGGGTCAGTCTCTACTGACTATCTTTTGTCCCTCGTTAAGTACCCTATCTTCCCTCTCCACAAATATACATGCAAACAGTTTGAGACCAGCATAAAAAATTATTATGGTGATTTGAACAAAGTGCGAATCTCTTAAAAGTGTTTAAGGTTCAGCACTCAAATCTATTTTGCTAGTTTGAAGGGTTGAATCAGGTGTAGGAGGGTTAGAGGTTGAGGAATTTTCAAATATTAGAAAAAACTAGGGCTAGCTATGGAAACTAGTTCTAATACCAACTTAAAGAAGGTATTTTTTTACTATATAGAAAATAGTATAAGAGCCTTCTCTTATAGGAGAGGCAAGCTAAGAGAGAAAATATACAAAGGAACAAAATAGGAAATAAAATTCCTAAAGATACGAAACTATCAAACTAATTACACTAGATTAGGAAATTATTGCCATGCTTACACTACCTAATAAAAACAGAATATTCACAATAATTATAAGAATTAAAAACAATATCACACATATTTATTTTTTAATCTATGCGACAAAAAAACACCAAAGAGAACAATTAGGAAGACATAAAGCCTTGATTAACAGCATTGTCAAAAGTCACAAATGCAAATTCTCCATTAGGAGCAAGAAATGATCCAAATCTTACAATTATGGAAGTAATGGTCACTACAACGACATCAAAAGCTTCAATGATTAATTGACTCTCTTCTTTATCCCAAAGACCATAAGAACAAGCAAAGATCAACATAACATTTGCCTCCTTGCAAACTTAATCAAGTTTAAGCATGGACTTTGCCATTAGCTATGTGGCAATAACTATAGTAAATGGAGAAAAGAATGATTGATTTGTCTTGATCAACGCTTTAGGATACTTATTACAAACCTTGGTTTAACCATATCATTAAACCTTAGAAGAAATGAGCATACAAACTTTGCTCATGCCCACCCAAAGTTACCTACTTCAACTTTAGTACTTCCAACCTCATCAAAAACAAGATTCCTAAATGTTTCAAAATTAACCAATAATCCAACCTGTGCTTAGCATCTAAACATAACATATAACCATCAAACTTGGGAAATTCCTTCCAAGTGATGAGAAACCTAATAGGTCCATCTACTATTATCTTCAGATTGAGGACTATTGAATAGATTTTGAGTGGCAAATCATCTAAAATTATAAAAATAGGCCAATCATTTCATAGAGCCTTTGAAAATTCTTTGTTGGTGTTAGCAATAGGGATTTCTAGTATTGGTAAGATATTTTTGTTGCTACTTCTTTGAAAGAAGCCAGTATAGGTACCAATGAGGCGAGTGGCAATCCAATACTCTCGTAACTTAGCCCAACCCTACTATTGTACCCCTAGCACAGCCTTGGCTCCTCCTAGGTCAAACACTTTGTTTTTTATGGCACTTTTTATCCATGAAATAGAGTGTTATTACCTTTGCAACTGCAAGTGGATCCCATCGGTTTTCAGGGGCATTTTTTGCCATAAAACAGAGTATCATTACCATTGTAGTTTCACTTATAAAAATCCCATTGTTTTCAATCACAAGGACAGCACTTGGTACTTGTGGAAAGGCTAGTTCAAGGGTTGTCTTCCACTCAAACAAGTCATATGATGTCTCAGCCTTTAGGGTGAATGTGTGCCTAACATATCTATCTAGAAACAATATTATGAGTAGCTTTCTTTTTGCCCACCACCTTAACAATTGCCCCCAACTTATCTTTTCTATTGGGTTAGGGCATTTCAACTTCAAGTCAGCCTCTTTGCAATGGCCCACATTTGGTGGTAAAGGTCTAGCTAAGTTGAATAAGGTTTGGTGCTTTCTTTCACCCGTGTTGAACAAAGGTTGGATGATGTTGGTTGCTATTGCATATTCTGCCACGATGCCAAGCTGGGTATTCACAGATTATTGGGCAGTATTGGATATGCAAAAAGGATGGCCTCTAGTTCCTCTTGTGAAACAATTATCCATTTTTTCACCTATTTGCACTCCGAAATAGAGCTAATTACACAATATAAGGGGTAGGTTTCCTCTAGCTTCTTCGATGTAGAATCGGAGGGTGTTTTTGATCCTTGATAAGTAGTATCAAAAGCATTCCTACTGGTGTCTACTTCATCAACGTCCTTTGTAGCTTCACCTTCATTCTCATTTTTGGAGGCCTATGGTTTTGATTCCATATTTTGGACCAAGATTAGTGTATCTGGACTAAATTCTAGCTAGAGTTGTTTAATCACTGTTGATCAAAAAGTTACCTAAGTTGCATTTGGATTGTGCATATCCCACCACTAGTACCAGCTGAGAGTGCAAACTCTTATGGCCTAGATAGCCTCTTGTAGCTTCTCTAGATCAAGTGTTTCTTTTGTATAGAAATGTTATTCGATGTTGACCATCCACACATATGCATCTTCTCCATAAAATGTTGGAATCATATTTGAATTTGGCACCTATAACTTATAAATCATGACTTCTAATACCAATTGATAGGAATTTAGAAAATAAAATGTAGACTAAAAACTTAGAAAATAAAATAGAAACATCTTAGAAAATAATTTTGAGCCTAGAACCCACTCTCCTTTTTTCTCTCTGTTTTCCCCCTTTTTCCTCTTCCCTTCCTTCATTTATAATTGCACACCCCTTTCCCATTCCCTTTAGCATCCCTTCTAGTTCCTTAGATGTCTCTTTAGCTTCCTTTAGTTTGATTTTCAAATTGTCTCTTTTTTTTGCCCTTTCATGCACTTGCAAATTGGATTTTCAAATTTTCTCTTTTTTTCCCCACTTTTTCATTTATTTTCACTCTTAATTTCACATTTATTTCCCACTTTATTCCCCTTTGAAACTGTTGGATGTTTAACAATTTCCAACACTCCCCCTCATGTAAGAGTCCTTTGAGCTTAAAGCGCGGTATGCACAGACTCATTTTATCTTGTATTGAAAATTTAACATAATTTTGAAGAATACGCGAGGTAAAGATTGAAATCTTGGCTACTTGGTCATAAAAACTCTAATACCATATCAAGAATTAATTCTCTTAGAAGTTTAAACTGTTAGGCGGAAGCTTATAAATGGTTGTATATCTTTTACATGCCCCCTCACATAAGAGTGAACATGGCAAAAACCTATTTTACCTTTTACTGGAAAATTCAACATAATTTTGAAAAATTGAGACAGTAAGGATCGAACTTTGGTGAACAATTTTATTTAGCCCATATGATGTGCTTAAATTTAGAATATCATCATCACAGATGGTAAAATTTCTATCATATCCCTTGAACTTGTGGCCAAAAGATTTGAAGGAAAAATGTTGTCATCTAAATATGTGGTGATCATTAAAAGGGAAGATCTCTTGTTCTATATCTTAATTTGTATGAACATTCTCATTATTTTTTATTGTGTGTTATGTAAGGGACAAGAGAAAGAAAAGAGGACTAAAAAAATAATGACCTCACATAGCGCATTGAAACTAAACATGCTATCCACCTATAAATTATTGACAAATAATTGCTATAATAATTCAAGTAAAGAGATGACTACTCATATATTCTGCTGTATTTATAACCAGTAGTTGAAAAACGTAGGAATCTTTTTGTTTTTTGAGTTTGCCATTTATTGTTAAAACTTTAACTGAAGGAGGAAAGCATTATTACTAGCTACTTGTCAGAGAGCTTCTTGTTCTAGATAGACTAATTTTAGCCTTTAACAATTAAGCGTATTTGCATCAAACTTGTTTGAGTTGATAATAGATATATCCTTGAAGGTTTATAGCCTGTTCCTTTGGGCTAGTAATAATCATGGTATTGTAAGGACTGGAGGAATAATATCGTCAATTTAGACTATTACTTGGTTCCCTATTGAAGTGGGCATCTTGTTCTTAATTCGATAAGAAAAGTTTATGCTTGGAATTCTCTGTTTTGTTTTTGGGAAGGGGAGTGCAACAAAAAATCTATAGTTTTCACTTTCTAGCTTACTGTCGATTAAACAGTCATGCTACTGTCTCATGCTCTATACAATTGGTATAAATATACTTACTTGAAGATGTATAAGTCTACAAACCTTTAGTGTAGTGGCTATGCAGGTTAATGCTTGTAATTGAAGAAAGATAGAATGAAGAAAGTGTCTTTCCTACATCTTAACATATTTAGAGAATTATCTAGTTGGTAAAAGGTAGCAAGTGATAGTTATCTAGAATTAGCCTTTTTAGCAAATCTCAGTAGCCATTAACAAGATTTAGGGCCTTTTAAATTCTTAATGTGAATGATCTATGACTGACTTATACACGTCACAAGGGTACTTCACTTCTAGGACTTTGAAGATGAATAGTCTAATAAACCACCACCAAAAATGAGGATGTATAAGAGGAATAATAGGAAGAAGGTAAAGAAAGGGCAGTTATGAGAGAAGGAAGGGAAATGAAGGGATAGGGGAACTGTTAATAACCAATTGGATAGAGAGGAAACTGTTAATAACCACCTGGACAGGAAAGGAAACTTCCAATAACCAATTAGACAAAATGCAGTCATGATGATTTAGTTATAAGGAAGGAAGGAGGGACTAAGAAAGGTGTGTAAAAATTGGATGAAGAGTAGAGAGAGGAGTCTTTCTTTTAGGGGCTCAGGAGTACTCATTTCCTGAGAGTTATTTTTCTGTTTTCTCTATTATTCTTCATTTCCTATTGTAAGCAGTTCTTCTTCATTAATTATTTTTTCGTATAATACTAAGTATCTATCATAGTCATCCTTTCTTTACACATTATGATTGCTTGGTGGCTCTTGAATATGCTCATTGGCATTTTTTATGAGCTGTGGATTTGTATAGCCTCTTTTGACCATTTTTTATCTTTTCATTTGAGGTTTTGTTAGCAAAGAAAAGTGTGGAAAGATCCTTTGGTAGTATGTGGTATACAGTTTCTTGGTGTTCATAGCTGGACCAAAATGGCATTGTTATTCTCAATTAAAAATTTCTTCCTTCACAACTTTTGTGGGATAGAGTAGTTTCTTTGGCTACCCTATAAGTTTCAGCTCATATTTTTTGGAGTGTTTCTCTAATGGATTTATAAAGGGACTAGGGTGGCCTTTCAAGATTAATATTTTTCCAGGAGGATTTTTTATCCTCCTTAGTATTTCTCCTTATTCTCTTAATAATTCTTCTTTTATCAAAATAAACATGAGATTTAGGGTCTTCTAAGTCATTCAAGAGAGGGACAGGTGTTGGCCCCATTTGGTGAAGCTTTTGAAAGCTCTTTTTTTAAATTACAAATCATTCCCCATTATTTGGCATAACTACTAGTCAATAAAACAAAAAAGTGTTTGTTAAAAAGGCTTGGATAATAGCACTTTCTAACACCTACTTTGTCTCCTACCTTTGAAAGCTAATAAAATAGACCTCAAAGATCTTTCAAATTATACTTAAATGATTCTAATGTTGGCTTCAACTTGGTGCAATCTTGCAACACAATATGTTCAAATTATTAAACATGGCTAGCCTCTAGCATCTAGACATAGCCAGTGCAAAGATTTGCAATTTGCTAACTTAATGTTATCATCATTTACTGGCATATTCCATAAGAGCTGTATACAAATGATGGATGCCTAAGCCTATAATGTTGAAATCTATTTTATTATGATAAATAATTCTAGTACTATAAACTTCTATATAGAAAAATCTAACTACCTAAGTTCAAAAGTCTAGAATTATCTTCAGATTGAGGACTATTGAATAGATTTTGAGTGGCAAATCATCTAAAATTATAAAAATAGGCCAATCATTTCATAGAGCCTTTGAAAATTCTTTGTTGGTGTTAGCAATAGGGATTTCTAGTATTGGTAAGATATTTTTGTTGCTACTTCTTTGAAAGAAGCCAGTATAGGTACCAATGAGGCGAGTGGCAATCCAATACTCTCGTAACTTAGCCCAACCCTACTATTGTACCCCTAGCACAGCCTTGGCTCCTCCTAGGTCAAACACTTTGTTTTTTATGGCACTTTTTATCCATGAAATAGAGTGTTATTACCTTTGCAACTGCAAGTGGATCCCATCGGTTTTCAGGGGCATTTTTTGCCATAAAACAGAGTATCATTACCATTGTAGTTTCACTTATAAAAATCCCATTGTTTTCAATCACAAGGACAGCACTTGGTACTTGTGGAAAGGCTAGTTCAAGGGTTGTCTTCCACTCAAACAAGTCATATGATGTCTCAGCCTTTAGGGTGAATGTGTGCCTAACATATCTATCTAGAAACAATATTATGAGTAGCTTTCTTTTTGCCCACCACCTTAACAATTGCCCCCAACTTATCTTTTCTATTGGGTTAGGGCATTTCAACTTCAAGTCAGCCTCTTTGCAATGGCCCACATTTGGTGGTAAAGGTCTAGCTAAGTTGAATAAGGTTTGGTGCTTTCTTTCACCCGTGTTGAACAAAGGTTGGATGATGTTGGTTGCTATTGCATATTCTGCCACGATGCCAAGCTGGGTATTCACAGATTATTGGGCAGTATTGGATATGCAAAAAGGATGGCCTCTAGTTCCTCTTGTGAAACAATTATCCATTTTTTCACCTATTTGCACTCCGAAATAGAGCTAATTACACAATATAAGGGGTAGGTTTCCTCTAGCTTCTTCGATGTAGAATCGGAGGGTGTTTTTGATCCTTGATAAGTAGTATCAAAAGCATTCCTACTGGTGTCTACTTCATCAACGTCCTTTGTAGCTTCACCTTCATTCTCATTTTTGGAGGCCTATGGTTTTGATTCCATATTTTGGACCAAGATTAGTGTATCTGGACTAAATTCTAGCTAGAGTTGTTTAATCACTGTTGATCAAAAAGTTACCTAAGTTGCATTTGGATTGTGCATATCCCACCACTAGTACCAGCTGAGAGTGCAAACTCTTATGGCCTAGATAGCCTCTTGTAGCTTCTCTAGATCAAGTGTTTCTTTTGTATAGAAATGTTATTCGATGTTGACCATCCACACATATGCATCTTCTCCATAAAATGTTGGAATCATATTTGAATTTGGCACCTATAACTTATAAATCATGACTTCTAATACCAATTGATAGGAATTTAGAAAATAAAATGTAGACTAAAAACTTAGAAAATAAAATAGAAACATCTTAGAAAATAATTTTGAGCCTAGAACCCACTCTCCTTTTTTCTCTCTGTTTTCCCCCTTTTTCCTCTTCCCTTCCTTCATTTATAATTGCACACCCCTTTCCCATTCCCTTTAGCATCCCTTCTAGTTCCTTAGATGTCTCTTTAGCTTCCTTTAGTTTGATTTTCAAATTGTCTCTTTTTTTTGCCCTTTCATGCACTTGCAAATTGGATTTTCAAATTTTCTCTTTTTTTCCCCACTTTTTCATTTATTTTCACTCTTAATTTCACATTTATTTCCCACTTTATTCCCCTTTGAAACTGTTGGATGTTTAACATTTATTTCACATTTATTTCCCACTTTATTCCCCTCATTTATTTCCCACTTTATCTCCCCCTTCTCTCAATACTGTTCTCCTGTTTGATGCTTCTGGAGTTCTTACTCCAAGACTAGTCTCTGTTTAGCTTCTCTTTTTTGGGCTGCTTTCTTTCCTTGCAGCCCCAATTTGTAACAAAAAATAATAATAAAATAAAATAAATTTCTTTATAATATAGAAAGTAGAAGGTACCGCCTAAGTTAAGCATTTGAGTATTCTTCTAATCCCTATATCTAAATATTTCAACTGTTGGGAAATGTAATTCATAACAAGGCTTCTTCTTTCTAGGTAAATACATTCAGCCTACGGAAAATGATTGTAAATAATTTTTTGAGATATTAGATGGATAATTTTCCATATTAAGGTATAAGGATTAGAAGAATTTTTATTTTAGGTTATTCAAAGATTAGATGGATAGTTTTTCATAGTCTCTTCTTTGAGAAGAATCTGTTATAAAGAAGGCACGTCCAATAATTTAAGAAATGGAAGTGAAACAAATTGATGGAGGAAGTTTACAAAAGCTTGGTAGTGATGGATGCTGTGCAATTGTCAAGATGGAGGTAGGAGTAGTAAAGGCTTTAAGGTCTAAGTATCAGTATCGGTTCTTTCAGCTGTTGTTATTGTGTCACGACACTATCCCAGTGGGCTTGTTGGATTTGTTGATGGTAGTAACAGCAGAGTCAGGTGGTGGTGAGGATAATTGCCTAAGTCTCTGATCCATCATAAGCTTGCAATCCTACATATGCCTTGACTTTACTACTCACTTGCCTAATTAGCAAGCATATTGTCTCTATAATTTCTTATGATAACTATATGGTTGTTTTTCAATTTCGATATTTAATTTTGTTCACGAACTTTTCTAATTATTTAATATTATAAATGGATCAGAAACTGATAAGGAAACCAGGTAAACTAACTTTCCCGTCAAACAAAATACATACGTACATACATGCATGTACACACATTAAACATAATCAGGAAATTCACTCTTATTTCTTATTCTTTTTCAGTCTTGACCCTCCTGAAATGAACTTTGGGTACTTGGTTTTACGATTGGATGTGGTGATGTGATTACAGAATAGAACAGAGGTGCTGTTTGCTTGTCAACATGGTTGTTGTTCATGAATATGGTGAAGGTGGTTAGTTTGATTGAGCTCGGGATACTACGATTATGCTTCAATACTTATACTTTGTATGTGTGCTGAGAAATAGGTATATATCAAGCGTGGAGCTTCACCCCTCTAAGTAGCCTATGATTCTGCATAAACTGCAAAGCATATCTGTAACATCTTAACAGTTAACAGTATATACCCTGTCTTATATATCTCTCCCTCTTCACTATGCTTTTCCAGCTGTGGTTTATGGGTTCTTCTACATTCACTCTCTCTGAGAGTTGAGGATGGTTAGAGTCAATTTACATTTAATGCAATATGTGATTTTGTTCGCAGCTTCTTCATCTGTGAGGAATGTCGACAATATTTTTACAAGATGTGTTCAAGGTAAAGGAACTGAAAACTGATCTTGTCAATACCATTCAAGTTCCTTTTTTCTTCCCTTCTAATTTTGAATTTAATTTTCAGCGTTTCTAGTACTTTCAACAAATCCCATGACTTTACACTCTGGTTGTGGAGTGCTCATAACAAGATTAACGAAAGATTGATGAAAGAAGAAGCATCTCTAGGTACTGGTGATCCCAAATTCCCAAAGGTAGTTTGGCCTCCAAGGCAGCTTTGCTCTTCCTGTTACGTAGGCCGTGACCAGAGGAACAACAGGATTGAATGGAACCACGACAGGGTCTTCAGGTTTCTGAGTAGTTATTATGGAAGAACGCTTGTGTCTCTATATGGGGACAAGCGTGTTGTTGGAAATGACGAGATTGATGGAGCTGTTGAAGATTTAATAGTATCAACTAATGCAATGTGGTTCCTGTGGGAGCTGCATTCGCAATTGCTGTTGCTAGCTGTGCTTTTGGAGCACTTGCTTGGTACCGGCGTTCACAACAGAAGAGTCGGAAGTATTTCCACCAACTACACTCTTTAAAGAGCATATGATAATTAGGAGGGTAATGAACCCCTCAAAATTAACTAACAACTGGGGCCTCAGGAATTAAAAAGGGAAGGAGGAGAGAGAAAGAGTCTGTTTAGCAAATGTTGAGTTTCTTATTATTATTATTATTATTATTGGCTTAATGTGCCAGGCCAAGGAGAACATGGAACTAGGTTTAGCGAAAGTGAACACAATGGCATATGAGGCGCATGGCAGCTTTCACGGGCATCCAGGCTATGGTGTTGCCCCAAAGAGCCTTGGAACTTGGGAGGTCCTTTATGTAGCCAGGTGCACATACAAATTTTTTATATACAAACTTGCACATTTTTATTTAATCAATTATCAAATTAATTTAATTACTTAATTTTATATATAGTTAATTATTAGTTAAAATTATAAATTTTTTATTACATTTAAACACAATGGCATATGAGGTGCATGGCAGCTTTCAT
>WOFL01000224.1:0-11833 GCA_012978445.1 Dipteryx alata
GTTGCAGGGCATTGCCGAGACATCATCGCCACCAACATTGAACTGTTCCATGCAGATATTACCCTGTTCAGTCTGTTCCGTACCTCCCGTAAGCTTGATTTTCTTTAGCAAATCATCGATGGCTTTCTTGGATGCTGGAATCATTCTAACTTCTTGCATGGACTCTTCCATCACGGTATCCTCGCCATTGTCCGGAACGTCCAAGAGAATCTCCAAAAGCAAAGGGAACACATGGCGCGAACCCAAAGGTTCTCCAACTGCATGATCATGATCAGGATCAGGATCAGAAGCAAGGCTCTCGTCCAACTCGAACACTTGTTGAACCTCAGATGTGACCCTCTCTGTGATTTGGTCAAGCTGTTCAATGGTAAATAATTGGTGGCATATGCATGATCGTAGGAAATCTTGACCATCTTGGAAGAATCCTTTGCAGCCTACGTATTGATCGAAGTGGATTAAGATTGTTAGGTTTACAATCATGATTGAGCGGGGGCGGGATCCACGGACAACATTGAAGTGGAATTTGAAGTAATCTGTTGGTTTGATCTTTTGAAGTGTTCCATGGTGTTGGTCAAGTCTAGAGACTTGATGGTGGTAATTTGCTAGTGGTGTTGGTCCTAGAGATGCCACCACCATGAAGAAAAAACTTCAATTTTCATGTATGGCGTATTAATTAGTTGCTGGGGTATTTATAATAGGCTTTGTGTGTGGTTTTCTTGACGGACATGCTTGATTGTGTTTACACATTAGGATTATATACCGAATTGAAGAGGGATTACCCTGTATATTTAGTGGACTTATTTTCCTTTTAAAATAGAAAAACTAGATTATCATCCTACTCTAATTGCAAAAGTAAAAACATTATTATCTTCACTGTTGATATATATATTTAAATTCTAAACTACGTATGATCACGAAGTTTTTGTCTTTCAAAAACTGTTAGTCATGAAATTTTATTCAGATTTTATTTTTTATTGTTAGAATTAATTGTATTCTAGTATGGCACATTAAATTATTAACTAAAGCTAGTTTAATGTTGTTTGGCCTTACCAACTGGTATAACTTCCCATGAATTTTGTGGTTTTACTGTTTTTATATTTCTTTTATATTTGTTATTTAATGTATTTTTCTTGATCATATGCGTTTTTTATACTTCCTTAAAATATCATTTTAATTTAATATTTAATATATATTAATTAATTTACTTTATGTATTAGATAATTTTAATTTTATTATTTTATTTTGGTGATCAATAAGCAAAAGTTAAGGAACAAGATAGCTTCGTTCTAAAGTCCAAACATTAATAAGCCTCAACTGTATTTGAGCACTTACATATCGTTTGCCAATGAGCGACTACAAATCAGAATTAAACTCAACTTTTGATTGACACATAGCTTAATCTTATTAGTAGAGTCAATTTTGATTAACTATAAAATTTTATTGAAATATACTATTTTATTGTATCAGAATAATTGGGCCTACGTCTAGACTCGCCCTCAGGAAGCTCCAACCTGATATAGGATTAGACCGACGAGACTCAAAAGTTTCTAACCCGATTTGCTTTGTCTCGATCTCACGACAAATTGAAACTCTGGAAATCTCTTATCAATTAAGCACCTCCCCCCCTCTCCTATCCTAATTGAAGAGATAATTCATTTGGACTTGACCCCCTCTCACCCTCTATAAAAAAGGGATTTTACCCCGGGTATAATCATAGAACTCGTCCTCTACTACATGTATAGCCTAACCACTTCATTGTAAATAAGAAAGATTTTTCACGAGTACGCAATATTTGCGCTGTTTGTGAGAACATGACTAATAATTCCGTGTCTCACATGCCTTCAAAAACTTCGGTAAACAGCCAGAACCCTGTCCTTCCACTATAGGAAAAAGTCAAAGTAGAGATCTCATCCAGTCACCATAACCTCGTTCCGCAGGTTTTTCAACTCAACTTAAAAACGTACCAAAGTTGAAAAACTAGACGCCGCTTCAACAGGTGGAAGAAAACCAGGCTTAGTATGTGTGTGTATAAGCTAGAATTAAAACTTTTGAAATAATTTATTTCATCAAATATATTAGATCTAGTATTTAAAAGTGTCCCTTAGGTCTAACAAATCAACTTATTTATTTTTAGATATAATAAAAATTATAATATTTATCTTATTTATTGTTTATATTTTTATATAAATTATTTATTTTATATACAATACAACATTTTTGTTAAAGGTTATGTTTAAAAAGCATAAATCTATTAATTTATTTTAAAGTCTTTATATAATGTAAACCTTTAAGTAGACTTTCAAGTTAATGTACGATTTTTGTTTTCACAAAAAGACTAAATCAGGCCAATTTTTGCAAAAGAAGCTTAAACCTATCTATATATAATATATAAAGCCTGAAACAAGTCATGTAAAGTTGACATGTCAGCATTTGCAAATTGCCTTTTTCTTCCACCTCTAACAATTTGCTTACGTGGCATTCTCTTATTTTCATTTGTTTCGTTTTCCTTCTCCTTTCGTGCTTTAGCCGCGGGATGCAATCTAATAAAAACAAATTAAAAACCCAAAAAATTAGAATTTTAGATTTGTCCCGATACATTTCATCACGACCCTCAGTAAACGTCTATTTCTTTTCTTATTTGTATTCTGGTAGGGCTCCGACGCGTCCTCTTCAGTATCGGTGAAAAGCTCCAGGCTGTCGCAAGATCCATTACCAGGCCATCGGAGACAATATGCAGAAGAAGATCATGATGCCGGCGCACCTCATGTACGACGGCTGCGACCCATGGCTATTCGAGTATTGACAATAGTGGCGGAGCCGAGAAAGGCACCACGACCGGGCAAGGGAGGGTTCGAAGCTCACGGGCTCAGCGAAGAGGAAGCACGTGTGCGAGCCATCGCGGAGATCGTTAACTCCATGGTGGAGCTATCGCGGAAGGGACAAAACGTGGACTCGCACGGACTCACACGCGCACCCAAGCTGGTGGAGATGATCGCGGCGCTACCCGAGTCGGAACGGGAGGCGCTACTACCCAAGCTTCGAGCGAAACCCGTTCGAACCGCCTCGGGAATAGCCGTGGTGGCCATCTTGTCGAAGCTGCACCAGTGCCCTCACATCGGTATCACGGGTAACATAAGCGTTCACTGCCCCAGAGGGCCTGATTCGGATTTTGAGTACAGTACTCAATCTTACACTGGTTTTGAACCAACTAGCATGTGAGCAATTTGAGCAAGGTGCGGTTATGAAAGTGTGAAGTTTCTGTTTCCTTTTTTTTTCCTTATCTGAATTTTCATTTTGTATTTTATAACTTTCCTGACAAAGAATTTCATTTACAAATCAAAAATTGATTCCCAAAGTTTATAGTTCCGAACATACAATCAAGCAAAACATTCAGCTACTGAATATTATTTATGATGCTAATTTTTTGTGCGTGTTGTACTTGCTGCCCGGGATTTAGGTATAATCTGTATGTCCAGGCTAGAAGCAGGATAGATCAGCTTAAGCGTTTGGGTCACAGTGTAGACAAGGTTTGGAGGTCTACTTTGAATTAATTATGTCTCTTGAATATTCAAAGTGCTGAATTATGTGTAGATGCACTGTATAATGTCCTTATGAGTAAGGTTATTGTTTCCAGGTTGAGTTCATCTTAATGGGTGGTACTTTCATGTCACTTCTAGCAGATTACCGTGATTACTTTATAAGAAATCTTCACCATGCTTTGTCTGGACACACTTCTGCCAATGTGGAAGATGCTGTGGCATACTCCGAGCATAGTGCGATAAAGTGTATTGGCATGACGATTGAAACGTAAGTTACCATTTAATTATTTTGAATAAACTGTGAAAGTTTTGAGCCATCGTCTTGTACAGTTTTAACTTATAAATGGATGTTTATTATTCCTTTTTTTTTCATTGATGGAAATAATGCATTCTTTAATTGTAGATCAACGATTTTATCCACAACATTAAAGAGAAAGTTTGTACATATACTTTGGTTTAGTTATACAATTTCTAAGGTATTTCTTAATCTTTTCATTTAAGCATATCAAGAATTATTTTAGGCAAAAACTTGTGTCAAATTTATGTGGTGTAGCATATCAATGAGCAGCTTATCAGGTTATGTGCTTCTTAAATTTATCAGGAGGTCAGATTATTGTCTTGGACCTCACTTGCGACCAATGCTTTCTTATGGTTGTACATGATTGGAGATTGGAGTCCAAAGCACCTATGAGGATGTTGCTCGTGACACTAATAGAGGACATACCGTAGCTGCTGTAGCAGATTGTTTCTGGTTGGCAAAAGATGCTGGTTTCAAGGTTTGTTGTTGGCCTCTCATATCAATCTGCACACCTTCAGTGGAAAACACAGCTTTGTCATAACAAACTATTCTCTTATCTATCTCATCTCTCGCATATTTGTAGATCAAATTTTATTGATAATCATGCATGCACTCTATTTTTCAAGGAACTCTGTGAACTTGTGTGTATATTTGTCTAGACCAGGACAAGATTTAGATAGATTTATCAGTATAATAAGCCAACTTTCTATGTTATGACATATTGGTCCTGAATTTTTTCTTTCCATAGTTGTATTTTAGACCTTAGAATATAAACTAGGCCTCTTTGACAATTTGTAAATGCTTACATGATTTGGGCATGTTTATATTTTGTTAGACCCTACAGAAGCTCTGCCTCAACATTATGGTGCAATTAAAAGATACCACTTCTTTGATCAAGCATGGTATCATCTAACCTTGGTGTTTTGGCTTATAGTTGTGAAATTATTTTCATATTGATTGTCTGATGCTTTCTTATGCATAGTAACTCAATGAAGACAGCTATTTTTTTTTCTTTTGGATTAGATATAATTTTCAATACAAGCATGGCATCTTTTTATCACATCTTGAGAGAACTCTTGGGCAGGCAACTGCAATTTAGGAGAAACTGAAGATGGAAAACGAAAATGAAACTCTAAAAGTCTAGGCAAATCATTGATGATCTGAACAAGAAACTTACAAACTCTATGAGCACAAGAGATGGTATGAATATTAAACTTTTAAATCTCCAAAAATGATCAAACAGATGAAGAAGCAGCCACTGATTTGACCACATTTTTTAAAAGATGTGTTTCCCTTAGCCAATCAATTTTATTTATGCAAGTTGTAAAATTACTCCATAATCTTTGTGGGTTCAATAAAAATTCATACTTTTTTACGTTTTATATACTGTTATCTTAGAATTTTGATTGACTTATGTTATTCTGAGCTGGATCTGATCAAATCTGATATGAAATAAAAGGCTAAAGGTTTTTTTTTTCCTGATTTGTTTGGTTGGGTTTTAAATTGTTTTTGTTGCAATCATAGTCTTTTGTTCTCTCATTTAGTTCATAACTGATGTGGTGGGTATATCATTTGCACAACCAACCTTGTGTTTGAACTGAACTCATGATTCAAATTATGCTTAGTGATATTTGGAGATAACAAGTAGTTAAAAGACAACAGTTGAGAACTGGGGGGACCAAGGACCTGGCTCTAACTTTTGTATTTTTGGATGTGTAGCTACTTGCCAATGCAGTAATAGAGTAGACCACGGGTGCTTAGTGCCGAGCTCTAACATCCATCATAAATGCATATCCCACTATTTTTTTTATCAAAGAAAATGCTATGTATAATGTTTTTTTCTTATGAATTTTTCCCTAAAGATTCATGCAGTTACTGCTCTTATCTTCCATCATCTGCATGTTGGTTTTTATTAAACTACAAATGGAAATTGTTGGTGATGCAAGATGTAGCCTAGCATTCCTCAGTTAAGTAGTTTCACTTAAAATATGATTATTTTTTGAAAGTGTGGTATGTCGTACTAAGCAAATGTGCATTAACTTTTAGGGTATACTACTAAGCAAAACAGGGGCCATTCCTTTTCATTCTTTATTACCAACTGAAGCATATTATATAATTTCTATCAAGGACTAATTGAATTGCAGCTGGAAAATTAATGATGTCTTTAAGTATTTTCCTTCATTTTGGTTGCTGTTTGATATACTGCCTAGCCTTGTATTTTCTGTATGTGTTTTGAATGTTTCTTATATGAATCAATATGAGCTGGTCTCATAAATCAAATTGGTCTTTTTGCATTTTAGATTTTGTTTCTAGAGTTTCAGGTCCTTTGACACAATGTTCGTAATCTTCCCTGCTGGTATGGTTGACAATCTCAATATACTCTGTTCATTTTTGTACATCATCTTGTAGATAAGAAGGTTATCTTGCCTGCAAGTTACTTAATTTATTGCCAATGTAAAATCATATGAGTGTGGGTTAAAGTTGAGATTTTAAGTATTTTGTTGTGCGGCTAGGTCATGATCTTCTTAATATTTGTTTATCTTGCAACAATCTGGCACTATAATATGTGACGAAAGTTTGGTTGGGAAATGTTATTTATATTCTATTTTTGTGCTTATTAAACCATAAATTACAGATTGGTAAAGTTTGAATTGAGATTGCAAAGCATTTGCTACTAGGCCTCTTTGAAAATCTTGATCTTACAAAGTCTTTGTTTTTCTATTAGTGTGGAAACTCTGTGTAGTTTGTTGTTTCATATGCTGTTATTTTCATGAAAATGTAGTGTAATTGAGGAATATAATCAGGGTTTCAGATTGGAAAATGAGCTCTTCTAAAATCAAGATGTGTTTTGCTGCCACCGTAGTTGCAACAAACGAAGTAGCAAGGTATCACTAGCCTTCTTTGCTGGTCCTATTAATGTTGATTTTCATTGCAATACCAAATTGGAGAAAGTAATTCTGACGCCATACCACCATACACTATTTTCATTTTGTTTATCTGACCTTTTTTACTATGCTTCTTAAGAAAATTTGGATTTCAAGCTTAGCACAAAGAAAATACTAAGTTTTGATGCTGTTTTGAGTCTTCATCTGATGTTACTTATTGGACTATTTTAATTGTTTTTTTTTCTCTCCCTTCTTAATGGTAGTGCCGTAGTGGTCATCTTCAGTGTGTCTGTTACTGTTAATATGTGTAACTTTTTTAGTTTGGTTAATATGCATAACTCAGATCTATCCCAATACCCTGTTTCAATATATGTTGTAACCATGGTGGTTGACATGCCTCTAAACAATCCTCATCTATATGATAGATTGTTATAAGGTCGTGACTTGTGATATTGATCAATCATCGACAATTATAAACAAACATAATGATTTTATCACTTATTTGGATCATGTATGGTTATTGAAGTAATGACTAAATAGTAGGTATACGTTATTCATATTTGAGCTGTAACAGTAATATGTATTTTGAATTTCAGCTTTTGTTTAATATTTTGTAAAATTCTATCAATTACATCAATTGATGCTACTTATTATTACATGCATTGTTGCAAAAAAGCTAGGAAACAGACTATCTAATAGTCACTGGGAGCTTAGGAACTTTATGTTAACCTGGTTGCTTCAATATGTAAAAGGTGGCAAACCTTTTTCCTATTCAATGACAAGTGTATAAATTACTATGTTCAGCTCTTTAATTATGATGTCAATATTTTCAACCAATATGACACTTCTCCTAGATAGACATTTGGTATATCTTTCAGATGTAAGATAATACAAAAATCAAAGAGAAGATTGACTTCTAAAATATGTGTTGAGACTTTGATTGCTACTATGCCAAATATTATGTTCTAATTTTGGTTTTGTGTTTGGGGGCTTTGCTACAGACCTCTGATGTGTGCAAGAGTTCTTTGGTGATTTGCAGCATATTATGTGACATAGCTTCATTTGGTTATTTTTAAAATGGAGCTCTTATCAATACAACATATATTAATTTCTTCTCCTTAATCATTTTGGCTTTCTTTTGCCATACTTCCTCTGATATTATCATTGTCATAGGGTATTGTATGATGATTGGTTAGACTTTCTGGCTGATAGTATATTTGGAAAAAAAATATCACTATATGTATATTTTGTCTTTTTTGTTTATTTTAAATTTGCTTATCTTTTTACATTTTCTAACCTTGTAACTGTTGAAAGGTTGCTGCTACAAAAATGAATACCACCATGAATGCTTTCTGACTGTTACAATTCCTCTTTCAGGTAAGGTGGGTTGTATAAATTTCACAACCTTTTCTTAATTCCTTGCAACAATACACAACTCCTGTTTTTATGCTTCTTTTTCATTAACCATGCCTCTAACTGGCTCCATTTTTTCATTTCCTGCAAATATCCACTATGGTCACAAACTAAGATACAAGATAGCAAGATTGAAAAGGCGTATGAAAATGCTTACAAACAAAGGGGGAACAATATTTTTGTGTTTGCGCAATATGCTTTTGGAATTAGGTATGACTTCTTGATTTTATGAATTAGTTTGAAATTTCATATGCTTCTATTTGTCTTGATGCCCATTGTCATGTGCTCAGAGGAAAACCAACGTTATCTAGCAAGACTTTTGCAATATCGAGAAGCTAGGTATAGAAGGAAGCAGTTACTTAATCTAAGGAGAAGAACCACATTAGCTACCAATTCAGGTAAAATTTTCCTTAGCATTCTATCCATGTCTGTGTCACTTCTATTTATTGTCTATGTGATGTTGTTTTCCATGATGAGGATTATAGATAAAATTTATTATGCATTCATAAATTTTATGTATATGTATAAATATGTCTATGCTGTAGTTACATGTAGTCATTCATAAATTTTATGTATATGTATAAATATGTCTATGCTGTAGTTACATGTAGTCAATAAAATAGTTGTTTGTGGTCTATGTATATGTATAAATTATACTCTTAATTTTTTTATCACTTTTATTCAATAAATTAGAACTTTTTTATTTTCCAATTTCCAAATTCATGTATAAATAAATAACTGTGTTGCAATAACATGCTATGAATAAAATGGTTATTTGTGGTTCTTTAACATAACATTTCCAGCATTGGAAAGCTAAAAACATATTAATATGAATGTGGTTTTCCAAATTCCATCAGCATTTACAAAATCGAATAAAAACTTATAAATGAGTAAATAAGGTGATACAAATTAATGACAGGTAATATGATTAAACTTTACTACTCATATTAATGAGTAATAAACTTTATTCATATAAGTAATAAAGTATGTTGAAAATCCAAATTAAAACTGAAAAGCAATCATAAATGTGAGTATTAAGTTTAGTCATAATTACCTCTCATAAATTTGTATCACCTTATTTACTCATTTAGGAGTTTTTATTTTCCATAAATGTTGATTGAATTTGGAAAAACCACATTAATATTAATATGTTTTTATATTTTTATTTAATATCTTTTTGAGTATGAAAAAGATTAATTGAGAACATAAATATAGTGTTACTAGGGAAAATAAAAAAGTTAATAACCATCCATTAGTGTTATTTTTTTTAAAAATACAGTCAATAAAACTGTCACATTCTACAGAGAATATAGATAATTATTTTTATTAATTAATATTACATAAATGACTTTATAAAAAGTAATTACTTATTATGTAAGAAATGACACCACTAATATTATATAATATAAATTAACCAGAAAATTAACCAAATCAACAAAGGTTATGTAAGAACATCGCTTAATAGTTAATTAATGTTATAAAAAGTTAAATGAATTAATATTATATAAATAATATTAAATAAATAAAAAATTGCAAATAATAGTAAATAAATATGAAAATAGAAGAAAAATAAATATTAAAAGAAAATATAAATTAAATAATACTAATATTGTATTAAAATATTAATATTTATTAATATTCTATTAAAAAATCCAAAAATGAATAAAATTATCACATATAATAAAATAAATATATATTATATTAAATTAATAATTATATATTATAACAATATAAGTATAAATTATTAAAAATAATATTTAAATTTTTTTAAAAAAAGATACTATTCCACTATATATTTAGAACTATATATTCTTTATAATAATAGAATTCATTAGTCATATGAAAATAATAAAAAATAACATTATAATTAAAATCATTAATAATTATAATAATAAAAATAAATAAAATTTAATAATGTTATATATTTAATAAAATTATTTACTATTATAAAAATTTAAATAAATTAATGTCATATTAATAACATTAAATAAATATAAAAAATCTGTAAATAATATTAAATAAATATGACAATAAAATAGAAAAATATGAAATCAAACAAATTTAATAATATTAATATTCTATTAAAATATTAATATTTATTACTGTTCTATTCAACACAATATCTTAAATTAATAAATATATATTAAAATAATATACTTGGAAATTATAAAATTTTTTAATAAATCTAAAAAAAATGATAGTATTCTTCTACAGAATTAGAATTATACATTCTATATAATAATTGGATTGAATAATGGAATTAAAAAATAAAAAATAATAGAATAGTTAAAATAATTAATAATTATGATAATAAAATAAAAAACTTATTATTAAATAAAAAAATTAGAAAATTTCCCTAAAATAATAAATCTTGATAGGAATCACTCACTTATAACAAATGTAGCAACGAAAAAAAAATATAATATAGTGCAATAGAAAAATACTAATCAAAGAAAAATAATAAAAAATTATATATAAGTATACAATTTAATAAGCAAAGAAAGTACTACTAACATCATAAATATTGAAAAAGAAAGCAGATGTAACATAAATGGAGCACCAACTAGCATACATGAAGAAAAGGAAAACTGTCCAATGAATTTGGCAGCAAGAATGTATCTCTCATGTTGGCCTAATCTTCATAAAGGTCTCTGTTTTTTTTCCTTTTTTTTTTGATCTAATTATAAGCTATAGAAAGAAAAGAAGCTTCACACAGATGTGAAATTAATGTTGCATTGTAATGTTAAAGTGAAGTCCTTGTGCTTCCTTGCACATATGGTGGTCCTTTTGCAGCACAAAAAAGGACTATCTAGAAAAGAGTTATTTAAATAAATTTTTTATTTTTCTGAAGTTTAATAGAGAGATTTATTTAGACATATTTTATTGCAAAGTAAATTACTATAATATTTTAAATATTTTGAGTTATCCTCGATGTTAGAGTAATTTTACTTTTAATTTATATAAATATTTTATCTCAGTTTTAATTTAAATAATAGAAATGGCCTTTTTAGTGAACTACATATAAGATGAGGCCTTATTTAACTAAAATATCCAATTATCGAAATGATACAAGATTTTCATGGGGAATGACATTAAGGTAAAACTTTGACATGTTAGAGTAAACCCAAAAATGGTTCGGCTTGATCTCTACTTTTGCTCACTTCACCAGGAAATATTTTACAGCCTATCGGTTCAAGAAATTTGGACAGCCTCTTATTGTATTCTTCTTTCATATTCGCCAAGAGACTCTGCCCCTTTCCTTTGATTAAAAAAATCTGTTAATTGACTCTTTTGTGCTACAATTTGTAATCCTTATCTTTCAATATAAAATTTTGCTGACAGACTCTGTTGTGTTACAGTTGGTGGATATGGTAAACTTTGTTTAACATTTAGTTCTTTGTTAAAAGAGATTTGAAATCCAACTTACAAACAAAAGAAAACTATCTAATTTTATATGTTTATTCCTTTGCATGCGTTTGGTATGTTACAACTCCTCGTGTGCAAGTTGTGGGTGTTGATGGGCCTATAGCCAATGCTGTGAGCATGGGCAAAGAGCTAAATGGTAAGCTCCTTAATGAAAAGAAAATATTTAAATGGTTCAAGTGACTTTGTAATTTAAATTTGTTTTTCTGATGTGCATGCCCTTTATTGTAGGTCCTTATAAGGAACTTGTCAGTGCATGTAGGACTAGCAATGTC